>JAJAQF010000111.1:130098-175098 GCA_020510985.1 Pholidichthys leucotaenia
CCGCCAATGTGATCGAATGGTCCCCGGAGCGGGAGCGCGCGTTCACAGAGGTGAAAAAAGCACTCGCTAACGCAGCACTGCTGGCGCACCCAGACCCGGCAGCTCGCATAGCGCTAACCATAGACGCGTCAGAGGTAGCAATAGGGGCCGTGGTAGAGCAGCAGGTCGCCGGAGTTTGGCAACCCTCTCGCCTTTTTCAGCAGGTCCTTGCACGAGGCCGAGCAGAAATACAGCGCATTTGACAGGGAACTCCTGGCACTCCACTTGGCCATTCGCCATTTCCAGTTCTGGCTGGAAGGGCGGCGTTTCACCGCGTTTGTCGACCACAAACCACTCACGTTTGCAATGTCCAAAACTTCAGAACCGTGGTCAGGGCGGCAGCAGAGACAGCTGGCCGCAATTTCGGAATTTACCACCGGTATTCAGCACGTGACCAGTAAAAATGTGGTGGCAGACTGTCTGTCACGCGCGGGTAACAGCACCCGTCCGTGCGGAGCCGGAGTGCGCGGCCGCATACCCAGAGCGCGGTAACAGCGCGGACGCGCACGCGGCTCCGGTCCACGTGGGAATAGATTATGCAGCCATGGCAGCGGAGCAGAGTGAGGACATGGACGTGCGCGTGCTCCTGTCTGGACCCACAGGGTTAAGGCTGGAGCGCAAAAGTTTACAAACAGGTTCACCCCCCTCTAATCTGCGATGTATCCACCGGGCAATTGTGCCCGGTGGTAACGGCCACGTGGCGCCGTCGCGTTTTTGACGTCGTGCACTCCCTAGCGCACCCGGACTACGCGCTTCGGTGAAAATGGTAGCGGAGAAGTTTGTTTGGCTGAGCCTGCGCAAGCACGTGAAAGGAGTGGGCTAAAGCGTGCATGGCTTGCCAGTGGGCCAAAATCCACAGGCACACCAAAGCACCCTTAGAACCGTTCCACATTCCGGCTAAGAGGTTTGATCATGTGCACGTGGACCTCGTGGGCCCCCTACCACCATCACAAGGGTTCACACATCTCTTGACGATGGCGGACCAGACCACACGTTGGCCGGAAGTGGTCCCGTTAACATCGACCACAGCGGCAGAGGTGGCTCGCCGCCTTTTTAACAGCCTGGGTAGCGCGGTTTGGGGTTCCGTCAGATATTACGTCCGATAGGGGACCCTCAATTTGCGTCGGAACTGTGGTCAGCAGTGGCCAGCGGCTTAGGAGCGGCAGTACACCGCACTACCACTTATCATCCTCAGGCCAACGGTTTATGCGAGCGTTTTCACAGGTCTTTGAAGGCAGCCCTCAGAGCGTCGCTAACCGGGCCACAGATTGGGTAAACAAACTACCATGGGTTTTATTGGGGTTGCGTTCGGCACCCAAAGAGGGACCTAGATGCCTCACCACAGAATTGGTTTTTGCGCAACCTCTCAGGCTGCCCAGCGAGTTCTTGCCAGGACCCATACGGCACCAGGGGCCCCCCCCGGTCCGAGGATCTCTGAGTAACACGGGAGCAGAAATGCTCCCGGGCCCCGCTCATCACACTTTTCCACGTGTGTTTGTGCCCAAAGCTTTACAAAACGCAGAGTTTGTTTTTGTCAGGCACGACGCTCAGCATCACAGCCTCCGCCCACCATACGATGGTCCATTTCGAGTGCTGGAGAGCGGGGAGAAATATTTTGTGCTAGATTTGGGGGGCAGGAGGGAGACGATCAGTATCGATAGATTAAAACCTGCTTTTGTGTTGCATAACGAGTCTGTACGGCCGGCGGGCGCGTCTCAACGCGGCAGGCCTCCCAGGGGACGGCCCCTGGACCCCCCACAAGGGGCAAATAACCCTTCTCCCCCTCATTCCACCGATTTCACAGCAGGACGGCCCAGCACAGGCTGTGAGACCTGCGTACAGCAGATTGGGAGAAGATTGAAGCCTAGACTACAGGCAGAGTGATGTGGTTTTTGATCAGACTGTTAGATTGTGCTGTAAGATTCTGCGGGGGGGTGGATGACGTATGCTGTATGACCATTATGATACTGGGGGTGTATGTCCAGTCTTTCGCGTGGGAGGGGGAGTGATGTGGCGCCCATAATTGTAACTCTATGTGGCTAACATGGATGCATGCTTGAATCAAGACACAGAGAGACTGTAAGCTTGCAATGTGTATTGACATCACGCCTCAGAGAGACAATACGTCTGGACCACCCATGGACTCAGAAGAAAAGCGAGGATCGCCCGAGGCTGACCACCTGGGGTCAGGCAGGAGAGCAGAGGGGACTCTGGTGGTTTCAAATACAAATGAAAGGATGTAACTGGGGGGTGTGATTTGATATGTGAAAAGGGGTGTGTGATTTAATATGTGATGTATTGTTGGATATGAGAATACAAATGTATGAAGTGACTGCGTTTTTTCTCTTATTACTCTGACCGAGAGAGAGGACGTAGGATGCGAGATGATTAAAGCGTTATACTGGAAAACCATCCAGGCTCATCATTTCTTGACTCCTACAGCGGAGAAGTTTGTTTGGCCAAGCCTGCGCAAGCACGTGAAAGAGTGGGCAAGGACCTGCATGGCTTGCCAGCGGGCCAAAATTCACAAGTACACAAAAGCCCCCTTAGAACCGTTCCACATCCCGGCCAAGAGATTTGATCATGTGCATGTCGACCTCGTGGGCCCCCTACCGTCATCGCAGGGGTTCACACATCTTTTGACAATGGTGGACCGAACCCACACGCTGGCCGGAAGTGGTCCCACTGGCATCGACCACGGCTGCGGAGGTGGCCCGCGCATTTTTGACGGCCTGGGTAGCGCATTTTGGGGTTCCGTCGGATATTACATCCGACAGAGGACCTCAATTTGTGTCTGAGCTTTGGTCAGTGATGGTCAGCAGCTTAGGGGAGACAATTCACCGCACTACCGCTTACCACCCCCAGGCTAATGGTTTATGCGAGTGTTTTTATAGGTCGTTGAAGGCAGCCCTCAGAGCGTCGCTTACGGATGCAGATTGGGTAAACAAACTACCATGGGTTTTATTGGGGTTGCTTTCTGCGCCCAAGGAGGACTTAAATGCCTCTCCAGCGGAGTTGGTCTTTGCACAGCCTCTCAGGCTGCCAGGCGAGTTCCTACCGGAGCATCCGGCGCCGGGGCTCCCCCGGCTCTGGGGCCACTGGTCTGCTCCCGTGCCCCGTTCATCACACTTTTCCACGTGTTTTTGTTCCCAAAGCTTTAAAAAATGCCGAGTTTGTTTTTGTCAGGCACGAGGCTTTGCGACCAAGCCTGCGCCCGCCATACGATGGTCCATTTAGAGTGCTGGAAACAGGTGATAAACATTTTGTGCTAGATTTGGGGGACAGAAGGGAAACAGTTAGTATTGACAGACTAAAGCCTGCTTTTGTGATGAACGACGAGTCTGTACGGGTGGTGAGGGCCCCTCGACGTGGCAGACCCCCCAGGGAGCATGTCCTGGAGCCCCCGCGGGGATCAAATAACCATTCTCTTCCTCAGTTAGCAGATTCACTGCAGGACGGCGCCGCAGGGGCTGCGAAGCCCGCTTACAGCAAGTTTGGAAGACGTTTGAAGCCCAGACGGCGTACGGACTGATGTGTGATTTTATCATGTTGTGTAGACTATGCTGTTGATTTTATCATGTTGTGTGAACTATGCTGTATTGTCCATTCTTCGACATTTGGGGGGGGGGGGGTTATGTGGCTCACATATTTTTGACTGCATATGTATGCAAGGACTGATGCTTAGGACTGCATATGTTGACGTGTTGACCTCACGTCTGGGATGGAACAATACGTCTGGACCGCCTGCGGATAATGGCAGGAGGACGGAGGTGCCGTGATAAGACCCTGAAAGGACTTCCTGACCTCCTGGAGGCAGACGGACGACGAAGGGACTCGGGGGGAGAATTATTGTCAATGGGGGGGTTTGGCGACAAGGTGTGATTCTGCCTCTGATGTTACATGTATAAATGTGGGGTTTTTTATGCAGCTCACTCTCTTCTTGTCTTGAGAGAAAGCTGGGGATGTGAAATCTGCATTAAACCTGAATTGGGAAATAATTCAGTCTCTTTATTTCATGCTCCCCACATACCTCAACTATGAGAAACAAAATGAGAAGAAAAAAAATCCAGAAAATCACATTGAAGGATTTTTAATTAATTTATTTGCAAATTATGGTGAAAAATAAGTATTTGGTCAGTAACAAAAGTTCATCTCAATACCTTGTTATATAACATTTGTTGGCAATGACAGAGGTCAAACGTTTTCTGTAAGTCTTCACAAGGTTTTCACACACTGTTGCTGGTATTTTGGCCCATTCCTCCAAGCAGATCTCAGAATCAGAATCAGAATCAGAATCAGAAAAGATTTATTGCCAAGTACATTAACAGATACACTGGTAACATACGAGGGATTTGACTTGACACAGAAAATGACCTGCATTTCCAGTGACTCGGCTGCATCTGGAACGCGCCTGCCAACAGGGAGGTTGCAGGTAAGAAATCATACAATAGGAAGGAGCAAAAAAATCATTGGTTTCAGAATATTGATCATAAGTAATCGATATTATGATTATAAAGACAAAAAAAGACAAAAAAAGCCCTCAATGCACAATCAGCAGACCAAAAAAGTTCACAGGACACAAGGAGAGCATGTATTATCTTGTTGTCAGTTTCTGGATCAGTGTGAATGTAATGTTGAAGCAGTGTTGTATCAATAAGAGCACAGGGACACTTTGGCAGGAGATGTTTTGTCTGGCTACTGGCAATGTCCATGCAGCTGCTGTCCAAGGCCGTGCGCTCAGTGTTTTGAAAAACAGAGACTGGGGATTATCAGGAGGATTTTTGTAAGGGAAATTGAGCCGAATAGGACTGATCACAGAGGAAGAGTTTTATAATCTTCTGCCGATTCAGTACAGTAAAATCCTTCATTTCTGGGCGCTGAATCCGTCCTGGATAGACCTAAGCGTGATCATGATGTAATCCATCTTCCGAGACAGTTCTCCATTTGCCGCTTTCAGGGTCTTATCCATTTCATCAATTTGATGGATATACCTCGCCTGGCCAGCATTTTGATAGGTTGTATCCATCTTCAGCAATTTGCGGTACACCAGGACAATCCCAGTTCCAATCAGAACGATCCCAGTCACCATTAAAACGAAGACATACACATCTTCTATATCTTCGATGGAGAGATTAGTCAGGCACAAGATTTTCCAATTACTTGTCTCCCATAAATAGCCCGCTGGAGCCGTTCCTGCGGGACAGACAGCTTCCCCCGGAGCAGATTTCCTCATTGAAAAAATAGTGTCAATTGCGTTCAGAGCCCAGCTTAGTAATTCCATAATTTCTTTCTTTCGATAATCAGCAGTCAAACGCAGACATACAACAGCAAGCTGGGATTCAGTTAGATTGGAGGTGGGGAGCTAGAGCAGAGAGAAAAGAGAAAAGAGAGAAGCGTCTACTCTCCTTGAAGAGCGGAAGTGAAGAGGTCATCAATCCTCTAGAGCACTGATGTTTTGGGGCTGTCACTGGGCAACACAGACTTTCAACTCCCTCCAAAGATTTTCTATGGGGTTGAGATCTGGAGACTGGCTAAGCCACTCCAGGACCTTGAAATGCTTCTTACGAAGCCACTCCTCCGTTGCCCGGGTGGTGCGTTTGGGATCATTGTCATGCTGAAAGACCCAGCCACGTTTCATCTTCAATGCCCTTGCTGGTGGAAGGAGATTTTCACTCAAAATCTCACGATACATGGCCCCATTCATTCCTTCCTTTACATGGATCAGTCGTCCTGGTCCCTTTGCAGAAAAACAGCCCCAAAGCACGATGTTTCCACCCCCATGCTTCACAGTAGGTATGGTGTTCTTTCTCCTCCAAACACAACAAGTTGAGTTTTTACCAAAAAGTTCTATTTTGGTTTCATCTGACCATATGACATTCTCCCAATCCTCTTCTGGATCATCCAAATGCTCTCTAGCAAACTTCAGACGGGCCTGGACATGTACTGGCTTAAGCAGGGGGACACGTCTGGCACTGCAGGATTTGAGTCCCTGGCGGTGTAGTGTGTTTCTGATGGTAGCCTTTGTTACTTTGGTCCCAGCTCTCTGCAGATCATTCACTAGGTCCCCCCGTGTGGTTCTGGGATTTTTGCTCACCGTTCTCGTGATCATTTTGACCCCACGGGGTGACATCTTGCGTGGAGCCCCAGATCGAGGGAGATTATCAGTGGTCTTGTATGTCTTCCATTTTCCAATAATTGCTCCCACAGTTGATTTTTTCACACCAAGCTGCTTACCTATTGCAGATTCAGTCTTCCCAGCCTGGTGCAGGTCTACAGTTTTGCTTCTGGTGTCCTTTGACGGCTCTTTGGTTTTGGCCATAGTGGAGTTTGGAGTCTGGCTGTTTGAGGTTGTGGATAGGTGTCTTTTATACTGATAGTGAGTTCAAACAGGTGCCATTAATACAGGTAACGAGTGGAGGACAGAGGAGCCTCTTAAAGAAGAAGTAACAGGTCTGTGAGAGCCAGAAATCTTGCTTGTTTATAGGTGACCAAATACTTATTTCCCACCATAATTTGCAAATAAATTCTTTAAAAATCAGACAATGTGATTTTCGTTTGACGTAAACGTTTGACCTCTGTCATTGCCAACAAAGGGTATATAACAAAGTACTGAGATGAACTTTTGTTATTGACCAAGTACTTATTTTACCGCAGAATTTACCAATTAATTCATTAAAAATCCTTCAATGTGATTTTCTGGATTTTTTTTTCTCATTTTGTCTCTCATAGCTGAGGTATACCTATGATGAAAATTGGAGACCTCTCTCATCTTTTAAGTGGGAGAACTCGCACAACTGGTGGCTGACTAAATACTTTTTTTTACCCCACTGTATGTGCATATCTGTCTGTGGGGTGGATCTGTGGAACAGTCTGGAGCCGGAACTGAAACTATGTACAAACAGAAATCAATTCAAAAAGAGGTATAAACACCATTTGCTGAAAGGATATATGTTTGAAGGGTAGTATTTATATGTACGATTCATTATGTTCACTCTGGGACATTATGGGACACTATGGAATGGTGGGTGGGACAGCACTGTGTATATCTGTGTTGTTTGAGGCTGGTTTTGATGTATGGACATCAATGTAAGCTAGGATGGATGGGTGTTAATGCTGATATGTAAAAAATACAGTAAATTGTTTACTTGGGGTCTTAAAGGTGGTAATTTGTATAAAATTCACATGGGTGTATCTATGGAAAAGAGGAGATGGAATTAATAAGTGTTCACTTTGTTGGGTAACCCCCGCAACAGACTGGACAGGCACAGCGCTCAACTAGAAAAGCACTCGGAGAGCGCAGACCTCCGCCAAGCGCCACAATTCCCCCCATACAGTGTTTGTGTGTACGTTTTCAGATTCCTTGAGCATGTAAACATATGACTAGCAATTGGATTCACAATGATTATTTGTTTATTTGACAGGGACAGTGCAATAAAGACACAATTAATCAATGACAATCAATCTGATAGTGATAGGATTAGTGGTTCAGTAGTAAAAGCATTGCCTCCTTGGCGGAGGTAATAAACTGAAGTGTTGCTGTTGTGTCCATCTCCTCCACTGACGGATGCAAATTGGGTAGACAGGTTGCCGTGGGTTTTATATTATATTATGTTGGGGTTTCGCTCCGCGGCAAACGAGAATTTAGAAGCTTCGCCGGCAGAGAGCTCGTTATTGCGCAGCGCGTATGGCTGGCCGGTGAATTTCTGCCAAATGCGCAGCTCCTATGGCTGGCCGGTGAATTTCTGCCAAATGCGCAGCGCCTATGGCTGGCCCGGGAATTTCTGCCAAATGCGCAGCTCCTATGGCTGGCCGGGGAATTTCTGCCAAATGCGCAGCGCCTATGGCTGGCCGGTGAATTTCTGCCAAATGCGCAGCACCTATGGCTGGCCCGGGAATTTCTGCCAAAGAATCCGTCGGCGGACAGCTGCCCGTGTGAGGTTTTGCAGTTGCGCGCAAACAAAAGCACGCTGGCGGGCCCAGGCCAGCAGTGTTTTCCGCGTGCTTTTGTGCCTAAAACGTTGAAGAACGCAGAGTTTGTGTTGCAGACACGAACGACCAGCGCCCTCCATTGCGCCTGCGCACATGTTGAAAATGGCCCTATGTCACAGTGTTGAAAAAAATGCTTGAAAAAAATTCCTGTATCCAGACGGTGAACCGGATCACCCCCAAAATTTAATCAGTTCTTCCTTGTACCATTTCCAACAACGCCTGAAAGTTTCATGGAAATCCGTCCAAGACTTTTTGAGTTATCTTGCTAACCAACAGAAAAACAGACAGACAGACAAACACACAAACCCTGGCAAAAACATAACCTCCTCCTGGCCTTAACCTCCTCCTGGCCTTTCAGCCTGGCGGAGGTAACTAGAGCAAATAACAGAACAGTGAAATGTGTGTATTAATGTCTACAGGCAGCCCCGCTTCTTCTGGCTCACTACCGTCATGTTAATGTGCCATTCATGCATTGTGTTCATGCGTCCTGTCCTTACTGTGACCTAGGGACTGATATCAATATGTAGATGTGCCTTGTAACCTATTTGTCCTGCAGCTGGGGGCAGAGGCGAATTATAGCCAGCAATCTCCTTATTGTTATGTGTCTCTCTCAAATGCAAATGCCCTTACCTACTGCTGTGAATGCTTTGTCTGTAATGGGTATACAAGCCGACTGAAATTCATGTTCATTCTCTCTCTTCACTCTTCAACTGCTCATCTGCACACTTTGCTGGAGAGCCTCCGGGTTCGCTCACAGAGCGAGCTTCGTGATGGCGGTGTGATAATAAACCTACTTAAAACCTTCACCACGCTGCTTTATTTCATGCCGCCACAACTTCTTCCTTCTCCCTTTCAAACAGTGTACACTGTTACTTTATTGCATTTGCCATTTGTTTGTTTTTGTTATATTTTTTGTTCGAAATAATCTATCTATCTATCTATCTATCTATCTATCTAGCTAGCTACAATGCTCCGCACTGTGCATATATGGGTGATTCTCCAACTACAGTCAAATTTGGTCATGATATTTTTCAGAAAGTCCAACACATATTTTTAGAAATATTTTGATTTGTTCTACTTCATCACAATGTGTAGAAACATTAACTGATAGTGGTTGTAATGAAATTACATAAATATTATATATTTTTTGCCATTTTAGTCTAGCATTCAGAGGAAAGCATCATTTCCATCATGCCACAAAAAAGGTGTTTTTCAAACAAAATTACTAGCATAACCCATGTTTTCAAAACATTTAATGAAATTTCACACATAGATGTACCCAAATGTATAACTGTACTTATTTTAAGCATTTAAAAGATAATATTTTCTCATCATCTAGATGACAAATTCCCTTTTTACTATCTTACTGAAGTCTTTCAATCAAGTTTTTACATGGCAGAATCATGAGTTTTCCAATCCCAGACATGAATTGTAACCATAACTGCATAATTTTCAAAACTCCTAAATATTATTTGTGTAGCTGTGTTATTATTATTACTTTTGTGTAAAAATATGTGTTGTGATGGACATGACATTGTGTGGTGGAAAAGACAGCACATGTTGGAAATGACGTGTGACACAGAGCATTGCTGAACATCGGTCACTTTTATTGTCCTTGACATCAAGTGACATCATTTTTGAAATTTAATGCTGTTTAAACGTAAAAAATAATGCACATTAATCAGATGGTAGAACATTGCTCCTTCTCTTTTTGTGCTGAAACCTACAAACAAGTTGCAAAACTAGGGCTGGCTGTTGGAAGCAAAACAAACATAATCTCTCTGTAATTAGTGATTTAATCTTTTAAACAAACTGCCAAACTTGCATATGGATTCATTCCTTTATCCATGATAATCGAGAGCAGAGCATATTTCTGCCCAAACTGTGGGATCCAACATCTTGTGCCTCTTTGTAACTGGTTGAGGCTCTGGGACCAGTCTCATCTTCAAGCTTCATAGTTGTTGCATTAAGATCTCTGTAGACCTTTGCCCTTGTCTTTGCAACCTTTTTCCTCCCTCTTTTCTGTGTACGGTTGTTGGGTTCAGGCAGTTGAGGTGTATCAGGTGGTTCGGTGGGGCTGCAGTTGCCCAGTGAGACAGAATGCGGGTCAACACCAATGTCCTCTGGTGACAGTGGTGGTGGAGTTCCAGCCATAAAACTCCTAACTTCAGCCAGTCTTTTCATTTTTTTGCGTCTGTTTTGTTGAGCTGTTCGCCATCGTCTTCTAACTTATTTTCTCCCTGTGTGTCAATTCAGTGACAGATTTGACAACACCTTGTTCTTTTTTTTTCAGGTATCTTTCTCTGTCTTTTCTGAGAAACTCTTGGTATTTAAGCAGATCTGATTTGATCCTTTCTCTATATGCTTTTGATCTCTCTGCTGTGGTCTTGCGTGCCATCTAAAAAACAGATGGTGTCACATTTAAGTATCTATTCTTTCTTGTAGTTTGTGTTTATACATAGTATGAAATAGTGCATAAAGTCTTTTGCATAATTGAATACACAGTATTTTAAGTGATATAAGCCAAATAAATGCATTTATAACACTAACATTGTCATTTCCATCACAACACGTCTTTTCCATCACAATAAATAAAGTGATGGAAATGACTGTTGTGGAAATGACAATGTTTAGCATTTCTTTTAAAATCTCATGACATGTTAGCATGCTAATCTCTGTTTTATAGTTAGCATAAAATATACTCAAAATACACAATATAAAATGGGATTTTTCTCATTATTTGTACAGTCAAAGGAAATATGAGGTGTTTGGAAATGACGACCAATAAACCTACTCTTGGTTTTGCAAAACTTTACCTTGATTTTTTTCTTGTTTCCCTTCCTTCCACGGAGCATCACTGCTATCCTGCCATGAGCTCTGCTGTCACATGACAACTGATGTGGTTGCAAGTAGACAAAGGTTAAAAAAAAAGTTACATTTTGTGGTGGGTGGTGGAAATGACAGTGATCCCTAGGGACAGGTGTTCTTTTTATGAAAAATAAATAAAATACTAATACAGTGGGGCAAAAAAGTATTTAGTCAGCCATCAATTGTGCAAGTTCTCCCACTTAAAAGATGAGAGAGGTCTCCAATTTTCATCATAGGTATACCTCAGCTATGAGAGACAAAATGAGAAAAAAAAATCCAGAAAAATCACATTGAAGGATTTTTAATGAATTAATTGGTAAATTCCTCGGTAAAATAAGTATTTGGTCAATAACAAAAGTTCATCTCAGTACTTTGTTATATACCCTTTGTTGGCAATGACAGAGGTCAAACGTTTTCTGTAAGTCTTCACAAGGTTTTCACACACTGTTGCTGGTATTTTGGCCCATTCCTCCATGCAGATCTCCTCTAGAGCAGTGATGTTTTGGGGCTGTCGCTGGGCAACACGGACTTTCAACTCCCTCCAAAGATTTTCTATGGGGTTGAGATCTGGAGACTGGCTAGGCCACTCCAGGACCTTGAAATGCTTCTTACGAAGCCACTCCTTCGTTGCCCGGGTGGTGTGTTTGGGATCATTGTCATGCTGAAAGACCCAGCCACGTTTCATCTTCAATGTCCTTGCTGATGGAAGGAGGTTTTCACTCAAAATCTCACAATACATGGCCCCATTCATTCTTTCCTTTACACGGATCAGTCGTCCTGATCCCTTTGCAGAAAAACAGCCCCAAAGCATGATGTTTCCACCCCCATGCTTCACAGTAGGTATGGTGTTCTTTCTCCTCCAAACACAACAAGTTGAGTTTTTACCAAAAAGTTCTATTTTGGTTTCATCTGACCATGTGACAGTCTCCCAATCCTCTTCTGGATCATCCAAATGCTCTCTAGCAAACTTCAGACAGGCCTGGACATGTACTGGCTTAAGCAGGGGGACACGTCTGGCACTGCAGGTTTTGAGTCCCTGGCGGCGTAGTGTGTTACTGATGGTAGCCTTTGTTACTTTGGTCCCAGCTCTCTGCAGGTCATTCACTAGGTCCCCCCGTGTGGTTCTGGGATTTTTGCTCACCGTTCTCGTGATCATTTTGACCCCACGGGGTGAGATCTTGCGTGGAGCTCCAGATCGAGGGAGATTATCAGTGGTCTTGTATGTCTTCCATTTTCTAATAATTGCTCCCACATTTGATTTCTTCACACCAAGCTGCTTACCTATTGCAGATTCAGTCTTCCCAGCCTGGTGCAGGTCTACAATTTTGTTTCTGGTGTCCTTTGACAGCTCTTTGGTCTTGGCCATAGTGGAGTTTGGAGTCTGACTGTTTGAGGTTGTGGACAGGTGTCTTTTATACCGATAATGAGTTCAAACAGGTGCCATTAATACAGGTAACGAGTGGAGGACAGAGGAGCCTCTTAAAGAAGAAGTTACAAGTCTGTGAGAGCCAGAAATCTTGCTTGTTTGTAGGTGACCAAATACTTACTTTACCGAGGAATTTACCAATTAATTCATTAAAAATCCTTCAATGTGATTTTCTGGATTTTTTTTTCTCATTTTGTCTCTCATAGTTGAGGTATCCCTATGATGAAAATTGGAGACCTCTGAGAACTTGCACAATTGGTAGCTGACTAAATACTTTTTTTGCCCCACTGTATATCTTCCAAGCACATGGTATTTTTCATTAAAAGAAGGAATTTCTGTGCCATTTGTCAATAAAGTTACTGTTGAATCAAATTTAAGAGTCCAAAACCTGGCCAAGGGACAAAGGACATATAGCAAAAACACTCAATATAAAACCATATTTTATATAATAAAAATAGTAATTTATCTATCATAATTTTTTTTTTAAGTTCGTCTTTGTGTCTAGTAAGTGCAGCATGAATAAAAAATGACAAACGTGTTTTTGTTTTTCTTATTTCTGCCTGGGGCACAAATTATTTGATAGTTGGAGAATCACCCATATATTTATATAGTAATGTGTACATATGTATATTCACTGCTCTTATTCTCTTATCTTCTAAATTATTGATGAGTGTTGCTATCCCTTTGCTGTTGCAATCCTGGAATTTCCCCATTATGGGACTAATAAAGGCTTATCTTATCTTATCCTATCTTATCTTATCTTATCTAACCAAAATCGAGGTGGAATAAATCACAAGATAAATGTCAGAGTTTCTGGATGTGAGAGAGAAAATGAAAATTACCAACAGAAGACAAACTAAGGACCAGGATGAGCACATGGACGCATGGCGACACATGACGAGCGGTAGGTCTGATGCTTTAATCAGCTTGTTTACATTCTACTGATTTTCTGGTTCATACATTTTGAAGATAACAAAAAACAAAAATAAAGGCAAGCAAACAAAACCGTCCTTTCTGTAAATATGTCCAAAGTCCACTTTGACCGAAAGTTTTGTAATCCGATATGGCTGCTGTCACATTATGCAAATTAGATGCATAAATTTACTCCTATCGTAAACTTTTGATCATATTCTACATCTTTCTCACTTACAGTAAGACATTATCTCTGACCAATTTCAAGTTACAGCCTTTGGAATTTGTGACATCTAAACTGAATATTTTTTTGACAAAAATCTTCACCACCAGAGGGTGCATGAAGATGGTGCGGATCTGTGACTGAAATCCTCAACCAGTTAAAACACATTTACTTGCTACCTGGATAAAGATTATTCAAAAATGGATTTGATCCCCAAAAGGAATTTAAGGGGCTGGATCATGTCTCTGTCACAGCAGACATTTGGACTGGGGCTAATGGACATTTTCTTTGGATCACTGCACATCAGATTAAATCCATAACATTAAAGGTAAGAAACATTGACAGCTTTATGCAGTGTTGCCAGTTCACTCTTTTGGAGTGATTCTCACTCTTTTTCCCTTTCTCTCACACCACAAACCCCATTTCTCACTCCAAAAGGAGGGAATTACTGGCAAATTTGTGCTTATTTTCTTCAGATTTTTCCCACATTAAGAGCTCTCAAGGCAGGATAAAGCAGACTGAACATGTTCTAAAAGCTCTGTCTGAAACAGTCTGTTTTCAGCCTGACTTTAATAAGACCCTAATGGAATCCATGAATTAAATTATCTTCCTATGTGTGCAAGGTGATTTAAATATGCATTTAAAAGTAATGTGAAAATTATTTTTCCAACTAACTAGTTACTTTAATCATGCAGTAATTGGTAAATAACTCAGTTACTTTTGAAAAGAAGTAACTAGTAACTGTAACTAATTACTATTATTTAGTAACTTGCCCAACACTGCTCCTTAGTAAAAGGCACATGGCAGCCCGCCTGGAGTTTGCCAAAAGGCACCTGAAGGACTCTCAGACCATGAGAAACAAAATTCTCTGGTCTGATGAGACAAAGATTGAACTCTTTGGTGTGAATGCCAGATGTCATGTTTGGAAGCAACCAGCCACCACTCATAACCATGTCAATGGTGGTGGCAGCATCATGCTGTGGGGATGTTTTTCAGCAGCAGGAACTGGGAGACAAGTCAGCATAGACGGAAAGATGAATGCAGCAATGTACAGAGACATCCTGGATGAAAACCTGCTCCAGAGCGCTCTTGACCTCAGACTGGGGTGACGGTTCATCTTTCAGCAGGACAACGACCCTAAGCACGCAGCCAAGATATCAAAGGAGTGGCTTCAGGACAACTCTGTGAATGTCCTTGAGTGGCCCAGCCAGAGCCCAGACTTGAATCCAATTGAACATCTCTGGAGAGATGTGAAAATGTCTGTGAACCGATGCTTCCCATCCAACCTGATGGAGCTTGAGAGGTGCTGCAAAGAGGAATGGGCCAAACTGCCCAAAGACAGGTGAACCAAGCTTGTGGCATCATATTCTGAAAGACTTGAGGCTGTAATTGCTGCCAAAGGTGCATCAACAAAGTATTGAGCAAAGGCTGTGAATACTGATGTACATGTGAGTTCTTAAGTTTCATACTTTTAATAAATTTGCAAAAATCGCAAAAAAAAACCCCAAACCCTTTTTTCACATTGTCATTATGGGGTATTGTGTGCAGAATTTTGAGGAAAAAGTGACCCGAAAAAGGATTAAGCAGAAGAAGATGGATGGATGGAAAATGAATTTAATCCCTTCTGGAAAAGGACTGTAACATAAAAAAAATGTAGACAAAGTGAAGCGCTGTGAAGACTTTCTGGATGCTCTGTATATATTGAAATAAATTCCATGCCTGCCCATCCCACTTTGATGCAAAGGCAAATATTTTTCTCCTATAATATTGTAACAATCAACTATTAAATAGAGACTATTACCCAAAAAACGGGTTACAAATGATTTCAAATGCACAAGCAAATATGGTGTTGAGATTGTGTTGTAACTGAACACAAAAGACAAAAAAATAATAGTTACACATTAAATTATTTCTTTGCAGGTTTACCGGAACATAAAATTGTTATAATTTTGGCAAAACTGTCCGGCGGCTCAGGAGGGGAAAGCAGCTCCCTGTCCACACTGTGTATGGTGCAGATGGGACACTGTTGACTTCGACTGGGGACATCGTCGGGCGGTGGAAGGAATACTTCGAGGATCTCCTCAATCCCACTGATACGCCTTCCACAGAGGAAGCAGGGTTTGGGGACGAGGGGGATGACTTGCCTATCACAGGGGCTGAGGTCACCAAGGTGGTTAAAAATCTCCTTGGTGGCCGGGCCCCGGGGGTGGACAAGATTCGCCCTGAGTACCTCAAGGCCCTGGATGTTGTTGGGCTGTCATGGTTGACACGCCTCTGCAACGTTGCGTGGAGGTCGGGGACAGTACCTTTGGCATGGCTAACTGGGGTGGTGGTTCCTCTCTTCAAAAAAGGGGACCGGAGGGTGTGCTCCAACTTTAGAGGGATCACACTCCTCAGCCTCCCTGGGAAGGTCTATGCCAAGGTACTGGAGAGGAGAGTCCGGCCGTTGGTTGAACCCCGGATTCAGGAGGAGCAATGTGGTTTTCGTCCTGGCCGTGGCACATCGGACCAGCTCTTTACCCTCCCGAGAATTCTTGAGGGTTCGTGGGAGTTTGCCCAACCGGTTTACATGTGTTTTGTGGACTTGGAGAAGGCATTTGACCGTGTCCCTCGTGGTTTTTTGTGGGGGGTGCTTTGGGAGTATGGGGTATCGGGCTTGTTGTTATGAGCTATTCGGTCTCTGTCCGACCGTTGTGAGAGTTTGGTTCGTATTATCAACACTCAGTTGGAGTCATTCCCAGTGAGAGTTGGACTCCGCCAGGGCTGCCCTTTGTCACCGATCCTGTTCATAATTTTTATGGACAGGATTTCTAGGCGCAGCCAGGGAATGGAGGGTGTCATGCTTGGTGACCACAGGATCTCATCTCTGTTGTTTGCAGATGATGTTGTCCTGTTGGCTTCATCCAGCAATGACCTACAGCTCTTGCTGGGACGGTTTTACGCTGAGTGTGAAGCGGCTGGGATGAGAATCAGCACCTCCAAGTCCGAGTCCATGGTCCTCAGCCGGAAAAAGGTGGATTGTCCTCTCTGGGTTGGGGACAGGCTCCTGCCCCAAGTGGAGGAGTTTAAGTATCTTGGGGTCTTGTTCACGAGTGAGGGGAAAATGGAGCAAGAGATTGACAGACGGATTGGAGCAGCATCTGCAGTGATGCGGACGTTGTACCTGTCTGTTGTGGTGAAGAGGGAGCTTAGTTCTAAAGCAAAGCTGTCGATTTACCAGTCAATCTACGTTCCTACTCTCACCTATGGTCACGAGCTTTGGGTAATGACCGAAAGAACAAGATCGCAGATACAAGCGGCTGAAATGAGCTTTCTCCGTAGGATTGCTGGACTCACCCTCAGAGATAGGGTGAGGAGCTCAGTCATCCGGGAGAGGCTCAGAGTAGAACCGCTGCTCCTCCACATTGAAAGGAGTCAGTTGAGGTGGTATGGGCATCTGATTAGGATGCCTCCTGGACGCCTCCCACTTGAGGTGTTTCAGGCACGTCTCACTGGGAGGAGACCCCGGGGCAGACCCAGGACTCGGTGGAGAGACTATGTCTCCCAGCTGGTCTGGGAACGCCTTGGTATCCTCTCTGGAGAGCTGGAGCAGGTGGCTGGGGAGAGGGAAGTCTGGGCTTCTCTGCTTGAACTGCTGCCTCCGCGACCCGGACCTCCGGAAAAGCAGTAGAAGATGGATAGATGGATGGATAAAATTGTTCTAATCAACAACTAAATATAATTTCTCAATCCGTTACACTCAGTCTCACATCATGTACAGATGCTACATCCAAACACGAAAGGAAAAAAAAAAAAAAACAGTCTGTACCAACGTCCCCACAAATCTTCTCTGGCAAAAAAAATGAAAAAGAAAAAGAGTCCAGATGCTCCACCAAAAATAATTGGAAGTTCATGTCTTTAAAATAACGGAAAAAGACTCTGAGCTCAGGAAAAATTGCAGTTCTACAGGAAGAGAAAAAAGGCTCAATCTGACAAGACTGCAGCCCTGTCACCCCGAGGTCGTCCTGACCGCTCAGCTCAGCGTTAATAAATGAACAATACTGTGAAACTTAGACAGCTGCAGTCGTGTGAAAAAGTGTTGCCCCCTTCCTGATTTCTCATTTTTTTGTATCTTTGTCACACTTAAATGTTTCAGATCATCAAACAAATTTAAATATCAGACAAAGATAACGCAAGTAAACACAAAATGCAGTTTTTAAATGAATCTGTTTATTATTAAGGGTAAAAAACAACCCTGTGTGAAAAAGTGATTGCCCCCTGTTAAAACATAAATTAACTGTGGTTTATCACGTGTGGAAAGCTGAGCTCAATTTCTCGAGCCATACCCAGGCCTGATTACTGCCACACCTGTTCTCAATCAAGAAATCACATAAATAGGACCTGCCTGACAAAGTGAAGTAGACCAAAAGATCCTCAAAAGCTAGACATCATGCTGCAAACCAAAGAACTTCAGGAACAAACAAGAAGCAAAGTAACTAACTAACTAACTAACCTGCACTTATATAGCGCTTTTCTAGTCACAAAGACCACTCAAAGCGCTTTCACTAATACTAACCCTCTATTCTAAGGGCCTATAGGAAACAGATATCTAGGGACAATTTAGAACAACCAATTAACCTAACATGCATGTCTTTGGATTGTGGGAGGAAACCGGAGCCCCCGGAGTAAACCCACGCAGCACAGGGAGAACATGCAAACTCCATACAGAAAGGTTCCAACCCCTGCCACCTTGGGGATTCGAACCAGGAACCTTCTAGCTGTAAGGCAACAGTGCTAACCACTGCACCACCGTGCTGCCCGGTAACTGAGATCTATCAGTCTGGAAAAGGTTATAAAGTCATTTCTGAAGCTTTGGGACTTCAGTGAACCACAGTGAGAGCCATTATCCATAAATGGCGCAAACATGTAACAGTGGTGAACCTTCTCAGGAGAGGCTGGCCGACCAAAATTACCCCAAGAGCACAACGACGACTCAATCAAGAGATCACAAAAGACCCAACAGCAACATCCAAAGAACTGCAGGCCTCACTTGCCTCAGTTAAGGTCAATGTTCATGACTCCACCATCAGAAAGAGATTCGGCAAAAATGGCCTGTATCAGAATCAGAATCAGAATGACATTTATTGCCATTGTTCATGTAGTACACAAACTAGGAATTTGTCTCGTGCAATGCTGCAACATTAAACATGGAGTAGCACTAAAGATAAAAATAAAAAACTATGCATGCAATAAAATGTAGAATATGAATGAGTAATACTAATCTATGCAATTTTAAATATATTAACAAGCAGCAGATATTGTGGAGTTCCACACAGTGCAGTCGGTAGTGCAAAGAAAACAGTGATAATTATCATGAGTCCGGTTGAGCTGCTGTACGTAGTGCACGAGAGTCTAATAAGTCACTTAGTGTTCAGCAGTCTGATGGCAGAGGGGAAGAAGCTGTTCATGTAGCGGGAGGTTTTAGTCTGAATGGACCGAAGTCTTCTGCCTGAGGGGAGGGGGGCAAACAGTGCGTGTCCAGGGTGTGAAGGGTCGGCTATGATCCGACCTGCACGCCTCCGGGTCCTGGAGATGTACAGGTCCTGGAGGGATGGGAGCTTGCAGCCGATCACCTTCTCGGCAGCGCGCACAACGCGCTGCAGTCTTAGTCTGTCCCTGGCGGTGGCTCCTGCGTACCACACGGTGATGGAGGTGGTGAGGATGGACTCGATGATGGCCGTGTAGAACTGCACCAACATCTTGGTGGGTAGCTTGAGCTTCCTAAGCTGCCTCAGGAAGAACATCCTCTGCTGGGCCTGTTTGATGAGGGAGCTGATGGTCGGCTCCCACTTGAGGTCCCGGGTGATGGTGGTGCCCAGGAAGCGGAAGAAATCCGCAGTGGTGATGGGAGAGTCTGTGAGGGTAAGGGGGAGCAGAGGGGCTGTGACTTTTCTGAAGTCCACGATCATCTCCACTGTCTTCAGAGCGTTCAGCTGCAGGTTGTTGTGGCTGCACCAGGACGCCAGCTGGGCCACCTCTCTCCTGTAGACGGACTCGTCGCCGTTGGAGATGAGCCCGATGAGGGTGGTGTCGTCCACAAACTTGATCAGCTTGACAGACTGGTGGCTGGAGGTGCAGGAGTTGGTGTACAGGGAGAAAAGCAGGGGGGGAAAGTACACAGCCCTGGGGTGATCCGGTGCTGATGCTAACAGAGTCTGAGACAGTCTTTCCCAGCCGCACATGCTGCCTCCGGTCAGTCAGGAAGTCGGTGATCCACCTGCAGAGGGAGTCAGGCACGTTGAGCAGGGACAGCTTGTCCTGGAGCAGAGCGTGGCGGATGGTATTGAATGCAGAGCTGAAGTCCTCAAACAGGATCCTGGCGTAGGTTCCCGGGGAGTCCAGGTGCTGCAGGATGGAGTGGAGGGCCAGGTTGACTGCATCTTCCACAGACCTGTTGGCTCTGTAGGCAAATTGCAGCGGGTCCAGGAGGGGAGTGGTTATGGTCTTGAGGTAGGGCAGGAACAGGCGCTCAAAGGACTTCATGACTACAGAGGTGAGCGCTACAGGTCTGTAGTCGTTAAGTCCAGTGATCCGTGGCTTCTTGGGGACAGGGACAATGGTAGAGGTTTTGAGGCAGGCCAGCACATGGTATGACTTCAGGTAGGTGTTAAAAATGTCTGTGAAGACAGGAGTCAGCTCCTCCGCACAGTGTCTCAGGGTGGAGGGAGACACGCCGTCCAGGACCAGGGGGTCTTGCGTGGGTTCAGTCTGGAGAACTGTCTGTGCACGTCCTACTGACTGATGGCAAGGGCAGGGGGGGGGAGGAGGGGGGGCCGCCTTTGATGAAGTGGGGACCATGGAGGCAGTGGCGCTGGGGGGAGGGGGGGGAGTTGGACACAGCTGATGAGGTGTCAAAACGGCCATAGTGTCGGGACAGTCTTTGACAAAGGGCTTTGTCATCCTGTCCCTTAGAAGCCTGAGGTCAATAGTTGGTGATTTGCCTCAGTCCTCTCCACACAGAAGCAGAGTTAGCAGTGAACTGCTGGAGTCTCTCAGAATACACAGATTTAGCTCTCCTCAGCTCTCTGCTAAACCGGTATTTGACCTCCCTGTAGCAGTCCCGGTCTCCACTTTTCAACGCTGCTTCCTTCTCCTTCCTGATCTGTCTGAGCTTAGCTGTGAACCAGGGCTTGTCGTTGGAGTAACTCACCCTGGTGCGCGATTGAAGAATGCTCTCCTCACAAAAGTGGATATATGAGTTCACAGTGTCCGTGTACTCATCCAGATCATGCGTGCTCCTTTAAACATGCCCCAGTCAGTTGTTTCCAAGCACGTGCGCAGCTCCTCCCCAGCTTCACTGGTCCATTTCCTCGTAGTGCTCACAACAGGTTTTGTGAGCTTCAGTCTCTGCCTGTATGTGGGAATCAGGTGGACCATCACGTGATCAGATAGTCCGAGCGCAGCACGGGGAACAGCGCGATACGCGTCCTTAACTGTAGTGTAACAGTGATCCAGCGTGTTCTTTCCTCTGGTGGGGCAGTTAATAAACTGTTTGTACCGGGGGAGTTCGTGGCTCAGGTTGCTCTGGTTAAAGTCGCCAACCACAATAACCAGAGAGTCCGGAAAAGTCCGCTCCGCTTGCTGAATGTGATCCGCGAGCGCACGCTGAGCCTCGCGCACGTCCGCGTCGGGTGGGACGTAAACAGCGGCCAGGATGAATGAAGCGAACTCACGCGGGGAATAAAATGGCTTGCAGTTGATGAATAAATATTCCAGAGCAGGAGAACAGTGTTGGGAGATCACAGTTACATCGGAGCACCAGCTGCTGTTGATGTAGAAGCAGACTCCTCCTCCTGTGGTCTTGCCAGAGAGCCCCGTGTCTCGGTCTGCACGAAACAGCTGAAATCCCTCGAGGAGGAGCGCGCTGTCTGGTGTCTTATCCTTAAGCCAGGTCTCAGTGAAGCAGAGGGCACACGAGGTGGAGAGGTCCTTAAATCGCATCAGCAGTCTCAATTCATCTACCTTGTTATAAAGAGAATTGACATTGGACAGAAATATCCCAGGCAAAGCCGTGCGCGTGCCTCTCCTGCAAAGCCGCACGAGGTCGCCCACTCGTCTTCCTCTCTTTCGCCGTCTCACTTTTTGGGCTAACAAGTGAACCAGATCGGCGGCAGGAGCCCAAAAAACTGGGAGTAGGTCCGTGGGAGTGAAAGTCCTGATATTTAGTAGCTCTTCACGGGTGTAAGAGCAGGCAGACACACAATTGACGGACAAAAACAAACAAAGAAAAGCGCAGCGAAGCACCATGGCGACCACTGTGGGCGCCATCTTGGATCAAATCATCATTGGATCAAATCATCATGTATGGCAGAGTTCCAAGACAAAAAACCACTGCTGAGCAAAAAGAACATAAAGGCTTATCTCAGTTTTGCCAAAAAACATCTTGAGTATTTGGGAAAATACTCTGTAGACTGACAAGACAAAAGCTGAAATTTTTGGAAAGTGTGTGTCCCATTATATCCGGTGTAAAAGTAACAGCATTTCAGAAAAGGAACATCATACCAACAGTAAAATATGGTGGTGGTAATGTGAAGGTCTGGGGTTGTTTTGCTGCTTCAGGACCTGGAAGATTTGCTGTGGTAAATGGAACCATGAATTCTGCTGTCTAACAAAAAATCCTGAAAGAGAATGTCTGTTCATCTGTTCGTGACCTCAAGCTGAAGCACACTTGGGTTCTGTAGCAGGACAATGATCCAAAACACACCAGCAAGTCCACCTCTGAATGGCTTAAGAAAAATCCGATTGACATGCTGTGGCATGATCTTAAAAAGACGGTTCATGCTCAAAAATCCTCCATTGTGGCTTAATTACAACAATTCTGCAAAGATGAGTGGGCCAAAATTCCTCCACAGCGCTGTAAAAAACCCAGTTATCGCAAACGCTTGATTGCAGTTGTTGCTGCACAGGGTGGCCCAACCAGTTATTAGGTTTAGGGAGCAATCACTTTTTCACACAGGGCCATGTAGGTTTGGATTTTTTACCTTAATAATAAACACCTTCATTTAAAAACTGCATTTCGTGTTTACTTGTGTTATCTTTGTCTGATATTTAAATTTGTTTGATGGTCTGAAACATTTAAATGTGGCAAACATACATAAAAATGAGAAATCAGGAAGGGGGCAAACACTTTTTCACACCACTGTATAGGACCACAAACAACAAATGAAGTTTTCTAGATGATGTAGCAGAGTCAATCAAAGCATTCCTACTCGGCTTGCTAAGTGGGTCGACCCTCTTGGTGACACAGGTAGAGTTCTGGACTCTGGAGCCTGAGGTTGTGGGTTTGAACCCCCGGTTGGACACCACCAGTTCGGCTTAACCACCCGTCCCCTTGGCTACAATTATATTTTATCATTAATGATAATTAGGCCTATCTTTATGTATTATAATTTTATTCATAAAGTGCATCAGCATAACATGTTGATGCACTTTATGAAGCCCTTTATGTGGCAGTGCTACAATATTAAAACCAGATCTCAGTGTTTACATCGTCTATCAACGTCAAACTAACAGCGTTTCAAATCCGTACTTTTGGTTTTACTTTCCATTTCACTTTCTGTTTTGAACATTTTCTGCTGCTCCAAATGTTCACCAAACATGACAAAAATAGTCTGAAAAACATGATGGAAATTGTTGATCATAATTCTGGTTTTTCTTGCCCCATCAACACAATTTAAAAACTGGGAAAGAGTTTCAAATCTGCACGAGGCCAAGGACCACCTCTGGTAAAAGATTTCATCCACATCCATCCAGGAGTTTTGGAGGATTCTAGCTAACACTGTGAGGAGATAAGAGCCTTGGTGGAGGTATGCACTCTCAGATCATCACCAAAATGTTCTGGTTTCCTCTCTAGGCCAAGGACCACCTCTGGTGAAAACTTCATCCAAATCCAGCCAGGAGTTTTTGCTTAATCCTGCTGCACAGATATAAACAAGGTCCTTGGTGGAGGTATGCACTCTCAGATCATCACCAAAATGTAACAGGTTCATCCTTGGCCCAAGGGCTACCTCTGGGGACATTTTCACTAAGATCCATCCAGTAGTTTTTGAGTAATCCTGGGGGGTATGAATTGGCCTCGGCCATAATATACCCGGGGTCTAATCTAGCCTAGGCCGCTTTAACCCCGGGTATAGTCTAGACTGGGGGGATACTGTGGCTGCTGCCTGGAGCCGCTGGCGCTGACGGCCAGCTCCCCGTGACCGGCATGCCAGCACCCCGTCGCGGAACCACGACAAAACCACCAGAAGACGGGCTGGAGCAACGCGAGGCTCATTGTAGACTGTGGACTGGTGGACCAGGTGGGAACAGGGATGGTTATTAGGGGGACTAAGATCTGAAGAAAATAACAATATAAGCCACGCTCGGTTCCAGCTTCCTGGTACCAGTGTTAGCTTGGGGGCTAATAGGCTACCTTTAGCACCACTTCCATCTACATGATAGACAGCTAGGCGGGCCAATAATAGAGCAGTGGGCGGGTCTCAGGGACGACGGTGGGTCAGTTTTTCTAGACATGACGTATCAGAATTCCACAGAAAAGTCAAAAATGTTTCTGGCGTTTCTGAGAGAGAAAAACAAGATCAAGGCTGTGTGTTTTTTAAGAGAATTGACTGCTGTGAAAATTGTTGGATAATCAGGTGACCAGGAGACTCATTTCAGACAGTTCAAACCTACAAACTCAACATTTTCAGTCAATGAGCCCTTTAACATCTAGTTTTCTTCATCAGTGTAGATGAACACATGTGGCTGTCATGATGAAGGAAATTAGAGCTTCAAGCTTCAGAAAAACCAGAAACAGCTGGAGGAGTTTTCACAGTCAGAGTTAACATCTTCATCACTGATACACACTTGAAACTTTCTCACCTTTGGGCTGGATCATCATGGTCACGGCTGAAGTTAATAAAGAGGTCCATGGACCGGTCACTCCTGATGGAGACACAGCTGGGTCCAGGTCCAGGTCCAGGTCCATTGTGCTGCTCTGACCTGTGAGTGTGAATAATGAAGGTGTGGTGATGTGAGTGCTGAGCTCTAACATGGAGAAGAGTCCTGGACAGTTAGAGATGGTCCTCTCACCTTTGACCTTTGGTCTGGACCTCATGGTCCCCCCACAGAGGTTTAGAGGGACGGACTCTGTCCTCTGGGTCCTGATCCATAGCAGAGACAACACCTACATACGGACACACAACGACATCATTAAACTACACAACAGAGAGGCTAAGCCCCGCCCCTTGACTTCTGCATCATGGCACCATCTTCAGGAAAACTGAGGATTGAAATGAATGACATCAAATACATGTTAGTTTCCACATCAATAAAGTTGTAGATTGTTGCAAAAAAAAGTTACTTGAAAATTTGAACATTTTCTTTAAAAAAAATTCACAGACAAACAAAAAAAAATCCCAAAATTATCAGGAAAATCTTACAAATTTACAAGAAAAAAATAATTAATTGCAGGTTTGAGAAAAAGAGTCACAAGCTGAACAGCCTCAAATTTAAAAGAAAAAAGTTAAAATTTAGCATTAAAAAGTCATGAATTTACAAGATAAAAATCTCAAATTTGCATAAAAAAATCACAGAAAGTTTTCTATGAAACAGGTTAAAAGAACGTTTGGAGTTAAAGACAAACTCTGGTGGATCCAAACATCCTTCAGAACAAATCTACATCGTCTAAAATGGCGTCTGATGCCCTTTTTTCCACAAAAAACTTTCATTGTCTGACAGTTGCTTGTATTTATTTTTTATTTTTATTTCTTTATTTCTAATGTGTAACATCAAGCATTCAGTGACAGTGATGTAGGAAACACTGTTCAGAAAAATAAAATATAGATCAAAACATACGTCACTGCGTTTCACTACAAAACAGGAGTTTCATGATGCACAGAATTCACGTACATTTCTGAAAAGGAGCAGGAAGAAGTTAAACTGATTCAACCCCTTCTCCACAAATCACTGATTTCTATTCATTTGATTCCTAGCCATACACAACACTAATATATATATATATATATATATATATATATATATAGATATATATATATAGATATATATATAGATATATAGATATATATATATAGATATATATATAGATATATAGATATATATAGATATATATATAGATAGATAGATAGATATATATATATATAGAGAGAGAGAGAGAGAGAGAGACTTGACTTTTAAAAATGGCTTTATTGCACATTCCAAAATTGCAGAAAGACCATTATCAGTTGTCCAAGTGTGTCACATCTCAAAAGTGCAAACATAACTCATCCCCCTGACCCACTGAACACAAAACATTCCCCACAGCCCATCTATCGATG
Organism: Pholidichthys leucotaenia; assembly: GCA_020510985.1. Taxonomy (NCBI): domain Eukaryota; kingdom Metazoa; phylum Chordata; class Actinopteri; order Cichliformes; family Pholidichthyidae; genus Pholidichthys; species Pholidichthys leucotaenia. The sequence continues at coordinate 155,909 of JAJAQF010000111.1, forward strand.
AACGCCTCCAGATTGTCTACCATTTGATAGTAAGAGAACTCCACCCGGAGTCTGACTGTCAACAAGACCTTGAAAGCGGACACAGGATCCACATTGCCAGCATTGCTTGCCCGATTTTAGCTCGTCAGCCAGATGGCAAGCTTAGCAGTCCCAGATAGGAAGTTCATCAAAGTGTGGGCAGCCTTCCTTGCCACTTTATACTTCGGACCGTAAATGAACAGACCAAAAGAGAATCGTTCACCCAAAGCCCGAAACCACTCGCGCAAAATCTCAAAAAGTTCAGATAAACGAAAACAGTGGACAAACAAATGGTCGAGGGTCTCAACTTGGGAACAAAACAAACATCCCCCCCCCCCCACAGTTGGATCAAGGTGTGTCCTGTATTTATTTGTGGCTATTGCCCCATGCACAATCCTCCATTGGAGATCTGCTGAGCGTTTCTCAATAGGTTGCCTGTACATGCACCGCCAGCTGCCCTTCGGGGAGACCCCTGGCCCCAAACAACCCGCCCACCTCGACTCCGTGACATCCTTCAGAGAGCGCAGATTCAGAACCTTCACACAGATGTCCCGACAAACTGGAACTTGCCCAGGCGAGGAATCCTGAAGGTCAGTAGGTGATCCTCTCCTCCCTGCCACTCCCCCACAGCTGGAGTTACGGAAATTGCAGGAAAGGTGGACGCATTGTCGTCATCCCATTGATTGGAATGAGTGCGGTTCGTCGCAAACGCTCGAAGCGGTTGTGGCAGGGCGGGGCACACGTCCTCCACCACCCTTTGCAGCAGTCTGACAGATGTAATGTTTGCACTCCGCCTCAGTGTATCCATCGATGTGGTCGACATCCTCATAAGATGACCAAGCTTAGTGGTTAGCACCGCGACAGCACAGTTTTACCCTTGGCCGGGGGATCGCGGGGATCATGAGATCGTGGGTTCGATCCCTGCCCCCGGCCAACAGTGATCTGTGTGGAGTTTGCATGTTCTCCCTGTGTTTGCGTGGGTTTACTCCGGGATTTCTCCGGTTTCCTCCCACATGCCAAAACATGCAGGTTAGGGAGTTAAGGGGCGCTTGCGCACGCAGTGACCGGCAGCTGGTGGCTTGTCACAAACAACTCAAACAACTCCGCACCTCTGCTGCGATGAATCGATTGAAAAACAGTGGTTCGTCCAACAGCCACATGCCCAGCGCCTCGTCACGGATGCGGGTCACGTTGAAGACTCGCCATGCATGCAGAACAGACGTGTAAAAAGCAGATAGTCCAGTAAGGTCCACCTCCCCAGATGTCACGAGGAAGAGCTGCTTATCATAGCCCAAGCGACCAACTCTCCTCAAAAGCAGCTTAGCAGTGTCCATCCAGCAGGGTCCGCATCTGTAAAGGAGTCGTTGTGCAGTTCGAAGCCTGAAGCTGGCGATCTAGGAATGTATGTCCACCAGGCCCTGTCCCCCCTCGGCCACAGGCAGGTAGAGAACTGGCGCACGGACCCAGTGGTGACCAGACCAAAAGAAGTCCACGATTGTCTTCTGAATCTCCTCCAAGAGGCTCCTTGGTGGTGTCAAAGCCACCAGCCTATGCCAGAGAGCCGAGGCAACCAGATTATTCACGACCAGAACCCTGCCCCTATATGACAGCTGTGGTAGCAACCATTTCCATTTCGAAAAGCAAGCACACACCTTGTCCTTAACACCCTCCCAGTTTTTTCGTTCAAAAGCCTCCGTACCCAGAAAAACCCCCAACACTTTGAGACCGGCCGTCCCCCACTGAAGGCCGCTGGGCAGGCGAAGGATGCCTTGACGCGACCAGTGGCCCACCAATAGACCCTCACTCTTGGCCCAATTAACCCGTGCAGAAGATGCCCTTTCATAAACTGTCAAAGTGTCCACCAGACGCTGCGCATCCCCGTGGGAGGTGATGAAAACGTCGACGTCATCCGCATAAGCAGACAAGACAATCGGGCGGCCACAGCTTGATGGCCCCGGCAGAACCAGACCACCCAGCGGAGCGCGCAACCTGCACAGCAAAGGCTCAATAGCCAAGCTGTACAGCTGACCCGAGAGTGGACACCCCTGGTGTATTCCCCGGTGTACAGGGATTGGCCGACTCAGTCCCGCCCCCACCTTCACCAAACACTCAGCTCCAGTGTATAGCAGATTGACCCACCTCAAAAACATATTTCCAAAACCAAACCCCCTCAGGGTAGAAAACAAATAGGAATGGTCAACCCTATCAAAGGCCTTTTCCTGGTCCAAAGACACAATTCCAAACTGTAAGTCATGACATTTACTGAGCGGGAGAACGTCACGTATGAGGAAAACATTGTCCATAATGTTCCGGTCAGAAATACAATATGTTTGATCCCTATCCACAATCAAACCCAAGACAGTGTTCAGTCTGTTTGCCAGGGCCCTGGAAAGCACCTTGTAGTCCGTGCAAAGAAGAGCCACAGGCCTCCAGTTTTTCAGCAGGGCCAAGTCCCCCTGCTTTGGCAACAGAGACAGCACTGCACGGCGGCATGAGACAGGTAATGTTCCTTCCCTGTAACAGGCCGTCAGAACGTTATAGAAGTCTGGTCCAACAACATTCCAAAAATGCTTAAAAAATTCTGAAGAAAGGCCATCAAGTCCAGGCGCGCGTCCCAGCGCCAGCTGATTCACAGCCACAGTCAACTCATCCAAAGTCAGGGCACAGTCCAGAGCGGCCCTGTCGTCCTGGCCGAGCACCGGAAGGGCCTCGAAGAGCTGATTCTGAGATTCCTTTGCAACACATTCCCGCAGCAAACAGGGCCCCGTAGTAATCCACGGCATGGCGGCGCATCTCGGACGGGTCCGTAGTCAGGCGACCATCTGGGAGTGTCAAGCAAGCCATCAACTTCTTTGTCGCAGTAGACTTTTCCAAATTGAAGAAGAAGGACGTTGGTGCATCCATGTCCTGCAGGCGAGTGAAGCGCGACCTCACTAGCGCCCCCTCCACTCTGCCCTGCATGAATGTGCGCAGGGCCGATCTCTTCTCCTGCAGCAGAGGACCAGCAGTAGAATCCCGACCCGTAACCAAGCTGGTCTCCAGCCTCTTTACAGCGTCCTCTAGTTCACTGACCTTGGCGTTGATAATGGCAGTTGAGTACGCAGCATACCGTTGACAAAAAAGGCGAATCTGCACTTTGCCAACGTCCCACCACTGTTCGAGGGAACCAAAACGAGCTTTCGTGGTCCTCCAGTGTTCCCAGAAGCACACAAAATACTGACAAAAGGCATTGTCCTGCAGGAGCTTGTTATTGAAGTGCCAATATGACTTTGCCCGTTTCCCCGGTGAGTTCAGTAACACCGCTGTAGCCAGGTGATGATCCGTGAAACCAACGGGACTTATGTTACTGTGAAGGAGGCCGGGGCTACAGGTTCTAGAAACATATATCCTGTCTAATCTAGCAGCACTGACAACTCCGTCAGTGACCCTGACCCAGGTATACCGTCTCGCATTGGCATTTTTCGACCTCCACATGTCCACTAAGTCGTACTGCACAGTGAAAGTTTCCAAGCATCTAGAAGACTGCAGATGAGGTTCTGCATTAGTGCGATCTACAGTGAAGTCCAAGGTACAGTTGAAATCACCAGCCACAACAAGTTGGTCTTGGTGATAGCGCTGCAATTCAGTAGTCATTGTATTGAAAAAGGCAACCCTTTCCGCACCATGGTTTGGCGCGTAAACATTAACCAGGCAAAACAGGGAATCCCCCACTTGCGCCCTAACTAGAAGCAGCCTGCCCCTCACTATATCCACCACCGATAAAATTTGTGCATTTGCTGATTCCCCAAACAAAATGGCCACTCCCGCGCTTAGATTTGTGCCGTGACTGAGTGAAAATGGGCCTTTCCACCACAAGCCCCAGTCGACTTCATCTGCCGAAGTGGTATGAGTTTCCTGCAAAAACAAAATGTTGAGACCCTTCCGTTTGAACAGGTCACCAACGAATCCCCTCTTATGATTACCCCTGCCACCATTGATGTTTAAGGTCCCTAATTGTATTTTCTGCATTATGGCGATATTTGTGAGGAGCACCGTGCTTTGCCATGGAAATCATTCCATCTTTGCGAGCTTGGCCTTTTGTCCCCCTGCTGATTTACGCAGGGCTGCGAGGTGCTTCTTCAGGCGGTAGCGTTTTCTTTCATCCAGGAGGTCAACACCAACCTCCTTCCTCAGTACATTTACAGACCGAATAAATTTGTCAGTGTCACTGAAGTAATCTGCGACGTTAACGGCCCTATTATTATAGGTCCCATCCAGGAAAGCATTTATTTCATCTAGTGAATACAAATGCGCATTTGCATCGCCATAAGCCCCAATAGACTCATTTTTAGCAGACTTTGCCTCAGTTCCACACTCCATTCCCTCGTCAGCACAATTCTGCTGACTGTCAGATTCAGCTGGCACGTCAGCTGGTGCAGCTGATCCTTCAGCAGTCACGTGTTCCGGGGCGGCACCTATATCAGGCGACTGGCGTTTTTCTGCCTGCCGCTCTGAAGTTGCAGCAGGCTGCGGAAGCACAGCCGCTGATGTCACACAGCGCGATACTGAGTGCACGTCATCGACCGCTTGTGCGCCATCGCCAGTCACGCCCCCAGCTGCAGGCCGCGCCGCGGGCGCCACAGGCCAACTGTCCACAGCCACAGGCTCCGGAGCAGGAGCGGCGGAAGGCCCCGCAACGCCGTCCGCAGTTGCGGCAGGTGCTGCGGAGGCCTCGCCGGCAGGCTGTGCAGGCATAGATAGATAGATAGATAGATAGATAGATAGATAGATATAGATATATAGATATAGATAATTTAAATCAAATCATAGGAAGTAATAATACATACATTTAATCAACAATATTCTTAAACACAACTGGCATAATTGGCTGACCCAGGGAACAGACACAAGCTCAAGCCGAAGAAAACGCCTGCTGTCCGGCCAGGCGATCCAATCGGCTGTTAATTTGGACCAGCTGATTAAGAATGACTTGCTGTTGGTAAGCTATTTGATCTACTCGAGCTTCTAAGTTGCTTACTTGGCGCGTTAGCACGCTGTTCGCTGGGTCGTTTTGACGGAGCCGTACTGGCATAATTGGCTGACCCAGGGAACAGGCTCAACAGTAGGTTCAATGATCTTTATTGTAATAGTGTTTGTGTGTGGGTGTGTGTAGTGAATGTGGCTGTGAGTGCATGGATCCGTAGACTCATAACAGCTGGGAGTGAGCAGAGCGCCGTGCAATCTGGCAACCCTATGAACAGAGCAGAGGCACAGTGTTAGTGCAGTTCCACACTCGAGTGTACAGGTGGAGTAACTGAGGCTCACTGTTACAGCTGCGGTGGAGAACCAAGGTTGGCCCAGAGGCAATCCAGGAAGACAGCGTCTGCCACACAGCACTGCTGACCAAGGTCGGTGCGAGGGAGAGAGGTAGGCGATGACCGCCGTCTGGAGGAAAAGATTCCACCACCTGGGAGTTCTGCCTGTGCACAGGGGATAACGCAGAACAGGTGGGTAGAATGGCGAGCTGACTTGGAGGTGAGGAAAATCCTTCCAGGTTGAAGCCGCAGTGGCAGGGATGACAAGGGCTGAATGTTTGGCTGGAATGAAGAGCGCAGAGCTTCATGTAGCCAGGGAGACAGACGGCTCCGTGCCGGTCTACAGGCAGAACAGGTTATAGAGCCCGTGAGTGATGGGGAGCAGGTGTGCATGTAGCTATAGAAGATAATGGCAGAGAACGAGTCATCACAGTACTCCCCCCTCGCAAGGTGCCTCCTGACACCTGATCCAGCTTACCTGGGTGCGTCCTATGGAAATCCCTGATGAGTTGACTATCCAACACGAGGGATGGACGCACCCAGGAGCGCCACTCGGGACCATACCCTTCCCAGTCCACCAGATACCGCAGGCTGCGACCCCAGCAGCGGACGTCCAGGATGGAATTGACCCTCCACGCTGGGTCATCGTCGATCACCACTGGTGGAGGTGGAGACCTGGGAGGGGGACAGAGAGGGCTGGAGAAAAAAGGTTTAACCTGTGACACATGAAACGTAGGACAGATGCGGAGGGAGGGGGGGAGAGTCATGCGCACAGCCACAGGAATGATAATCCGCTCAGTGGGAAATGGCCCAATGAAGCACTGAGATAGTTTCCTTTTCTCAGCCTTGAGGTTAATATGCTGTGTAGAAAACCAAGCCTGTTGACCCACCTGGTAGGGTGGAGCCGGTCTCCTGCGGTGATTAGCTACCCTGGAGTTGTGCTCCGCTGTGCGTTGGAGCGCCGCCCGGACCGTCCTCCATATCCGTCGACAGCGTTTTAGATGGACCCGGACAGACGGTACGGTGATGTCCCCTTCCTCCACGGGACAAAGTGGGGGATTGTAACCCAAGGAGGCTTCAAAAGGTGACATGCCAATCGCCAACGACACTGTGGAGTTGTGGGTGTATTCGATCCAGATGCATGCTCCATGACGCAGGGTTGCAGGAGATGACGCAGTGCAGCACAGCCTCCAGTTCTTGGTTGGCTCTCTCACACTGTCCATTGCTCTGTGAGTGGTAACCGGAGGATAGGCTCACCATGGCCCCCAGAGCATTACAGAACGATTTCCAAACTCGAGACACAAATTGGGGACCCCGGTCGGAGAAGATATCTGTGGGTATTCAAATTCAAATTCAAACGTTTATTTCAAACTCAGGGTTCATATTAAATGCAGAACTAAAACGAGTAGAAAATAAATAAATAAATAAAAGTATATACAGATCAGCAGACACTCGGCGCTCTTGTAACAACAATAACATACAATATTGGGCTCAGTATAAAATGGAACGCCACCACTTCCAAATGCTGGAGTGAAGTGTGAGTGACGAGCTGACAATTGCTGATATAAGATGATTGTTACATGCCAGCAACCTTCTCATAAAACTGTAAACATTCTTTCGTATCAACTCGCCAAAAGATGGAATGTTCAAGGACACAAACATCATGCTTGAACTCGACCTTCGTGGTATATCTAACAACCTTCTTAGGGAGTTATTACATGCAATGCGGATTTTGTTACTAACAGCAACATTGCTATTAAACCATAAAGGCAAGCAGTACATTGAGGTACAGAAGGTCTTGAACAACATATATTTGACATCAGGAGAACATCTATGGAAATTTCGCAACAGTAAATTTGTTTGAGCATAGAGTTTCCTGAGTTGCCTGTTACAATCAACATTGGTCTTATCAGATTCAATCCACACACCTAGGTATTTGACTTTTTCAACAAAGTTCAAGCTATTACCACAAAGTGGCATAACAGGATCCGACGTATTGACACCCTTCGGTTTGAAAGCCATACACATAGATTTAGTACAGTTGAACAAGATGTCATTTTTTTCACCAAATTTTTCACATACCGAAAGGAGATGTTGCATCACTGCAGTAGACAAACTTAACAAGCAGAGATCATCAGCATAGAAAATGTGATTTAACAGTGCACCGTTAAAGGAGCCGCCCACATTAGTATTGTTCAACAGTACACTGAGATCATCAACATAGACATTAAACAACAAGGGTGACAGTATACCACCTTGTTTAACACCGTTGGTCACATGAAATTTGGATGAGGTAACATTGCCCCACCTAACAACCATAGACTGCCTTCTGTACCAGTATAACAGGATGCTAACAATGTAAATAGGAATACCTTGATCGATCAGTTTTCTAAACAAACACCAGTGGTTAATCCTGTCAAAAGCTTTGCTAGCGTCTAGGAACGTAGCATAGACACTAGTGGATTGGCTTCTGAAGTAATCAACAAATTCATGGAGTAGGTAAACAGCCTTGTCAGTTGAAAGAGCTGCCTTGAAACCAAACTGATTGTCGTTTGTCCACAGATAATCCTCAGTTCTGTTCAGGATTAAGCCCTCTAACAGTTTAGATATAACATTTGCAATAGCTATAGGTCTGTAGTTATTCATATCAGACAGACTGGCACACTTGTTTTTCACCAACGGAATAATAACAGAGCCCATCAACATATCTGGCATGTAACCATGAACAAACATGCAGTTAAAACACAATGACAACAGAATACACAAATTGAAATCAGCATTGATGAGGCATTCACTGGTGAGACAGTCAGGGCCAGCTGATTTGCCTTTCTTGAGAACTTTGATCAGTGAAGCAACTTCAACAGGAGTAACAGCAGAAATATCGGAGGTATCAAACATGTCATTATACAGGCGAATATCATGCATAACAGAATCCTTCATTGAAACATTCTTGACTGAGTTGAAAATAGCTTCATATTGACATTTCCACTTTTCAGCAATATTAACATCACCAGTCACACCATCAATAGTGTTTGATCTAACAGACCGGTGGGAGCTCATAGCCTTCATTTGTTTCCAGAATTCTACCATGTTCAGTTCACTCATATGACTAGCTAACTGGTCACATTTGATACTTTCTTCATTGCGCCTACATGCTCGTAGAGCATATTTGAACCTAGCCCTACAACTTTTCATGTTATCAAATATTGGACCAGAACGTAGTTTGCTATTACTCCTCCACCACAAAAAAGCACCCCGAGCAGCTGTGTGAGCCTCACTAACAACATCATTCCAGCTTGGGACGTTATAGTGGGTGGCCACACTGTGGCTAGGAATGCATTCACTCACACAATAATTTAAAGCATCAACAATATCACTGTAAAACCTGTCGATAACATCCCTGTGTGCCGCACAATTACGGTCGTGACACCTGATGGCGTCCGTAGGAGCACGGATGTTACAGAGTTTCCTACGAGTAATTTTCTTATATCTGGACAGGTCTGACGCTGTGGCATCACACCATTTGTATGTCCTACTGCCCGTTGTGGCTGAGGGAGCTCCCCGGGGGCCACTTATAGCACTAGATACCTCAATATCCATAGATAAAGGTACATGATCGGAACTCACATAATCATACAGAACTTTGAAAATTGGACACGTTATCATGGCCTGAGGATGTAGTCACACAGTGATCAAGCCATGATGTAGAGCCATGAGCCATGCTAACATGAGTAAAGGTATCACCTGGTAGGATAATCCTGTCCGAGATGTGTAAAGAGTAACTCTCACAAAAAGACACCAGTTCATTTCCAAAACCACTTGAACGTGATGTATTAGCGTTGAAGTCACCAAGTGTATACACATATGGAGTTGGAAAATCCTCAGTGATACGTTTAACAAGACTCAAGCAGTGCAAGTATTCATCCAAGTTTCCAACACTGTCACAGGGGAAATATACGCACAATATAAGACAGTGAAAGTCACCCAGGTTGACTTATATACCTGTAACTCTTACGCACTCGTAAGTTTTCACAACACAACTGTTTGCAAGTGACTTCCGCCATAGGATACCAACGCCGCCATAGGGGCGACCTAAGATAACACGTTCTTCCGTATCCATAAAAGAAACACCTTGTCCTATAAAGTCACCATGTAATCTGCTCAGAATAGACTATTCATGTTTGAACAACCAGTGTTCCTGCAACAACACAATGTCATGGTTATCACATAAACTGGAGATCTCATTAGATGAAGTTTTTACATTCTGGCAGTTGAATGAACATATTCTTAGGTTGGTCCTAGTACTGAATGAATATGATGACAAACACAATAATGACAATCACATGTAGTTCATTTCCTCTCAAAAAAATGTCGAAAGTATCCCGTGTAGCCTCACCACATGTTGCACCAGCAGATCCGCTGTATCCTTCGCAGTGGGCAGCCCCTGCAGGGGAACGAAGTGGGCGGCCTTGGAGAAACGGTCCACTATAGTGAGAACAACAGTGTGATGATTAGATGGAGGAAGACCAGTAACAAAATCTAGTGCAATGTGAGACCAGGGTCTGCCGGGAGTGGGGAGAGGGTGGAGCAACCCTGCAGGAGAGGATGGTGTCTTACCGGTAGCGCACTGAGGACAGGCGTGGATGTAGTCAGCGGCGTCCCTCCGGAGAGATGGCCACCAGAACGACCTCTGAAGGATCCTGATCGTGCGGGACCCCCAGGGTGACAAGTCAGCCTGGAGGAGTGAGCCCAGTGAATCACCTCGCCTCAAACAGAAGAGGGAACATACAATTTACCTGCTGGCCCCCCACTCGGGTCCGGTTCGGCCTCCTGCGCGCTCAAGACCTTTTCCTTAATGTCCCACGAAAGGGCACCCATGACGCAAGATGACGGGAGGATGGGCTGATCGGGCGCCTCTGTTGTGTCCGCAGCGAACTGCCTGGTAAGAGCATCTGGCTTAGTGTTCTTCGACCCGGGCCGGTAGGTGATGGTGAAATTAAAGCGCCCAAAAAACAGGGACCAGCGGGCCTGGCAGGCATTAAGGCGTCTGGCTGTCCTCAGGTACTCCAAGTTCTTATGGTCCGTCCAGATGACGAATGGCTGGGCAGCCCCCTCCAACCAGTGACGCCACTCCTCAGGCACGAGTTTTACTGCTAGAAGCTCCCTGTCGCCGGTATCATAGTTCCTCTCCGCCGGCGACAATCGGCGGGAAAAAAAAATCCTCACACGGCCGGACCACCCCATCCACCGGAGAGCGCTGTGAAAGCACAGCCCCCACCCCTGAGTCCGAGGCATCAACTTCCACCAGACACTGAGGAGCGGGATCCACCTGTGTAAGGATGGGGAAGGAAGAGAACCGCTCCTTGAGGGAAGCAAACGCAGCAGCAGCCTCCTCAGTCCACTGGAAAACCATCTTAGGGGAGGTGAGGCAGGTCAGGGGGACAGCAATGACGCTGTAGTTGTTAATGAAGCGGCAGTAGAAATTAGCGAACCCCAGGAACTGTTGGAGCTGCTTCCTAGAAGGGGGGGAGCAATCCACCACCGCCTTCACCTTGCTGGGGTCCGGGATGACCTGGTTGTGAGAAATGATGAAACCGAGAAATGATGTCTTAGAAGTGTGAAACTCGCATTTCTTGGCCTTCACATACAGTTTATTTTCCATGAGCCGTTGCAAAACCCGCCTCACGTGCACTTGATGTTCCTCCAATGATCAGGAGAAGGTCAAGATGTCATCAAGATAAACGAAGACGAATGACCCCAGGAAATCTCATAGCACGTCGTTAATCAAGATTTGGAAGACGGTCGGAGCGTTGGTCAGTCCAAACAGCATCAACAAATACTCAAAGTGCCCGCTTGGGGTCTGGAACCCAGTCTTCCATTCATCCCCCTCCCTGAGCCGCACCAGATGGTATGAATTGCGGAGGTCAAGCTGGGTGAAGTAGGGGGGCCCCTGAAGGGAATCGAAGGTCGTGTCCATCAGAGGGAGGGTGTACTTATCCTTAATGGTGATGTCACTGAGGGCCCGGAAATCGATGCACAGCCTCAGGGAGCCATCCTTCTTCCCGACGAAAACCCCCCCGCCCCCACCACCAAAGATGACGGGCGGATGATGCCAGAGCTGAGGGACTCCTTAATATACGCCTCCATGGCCTCCCGTTCCGGTGCAGACAGACTGTAGAGGCGGCTCGCTGGCAGCGGGGCTCCAGCCCGGAGGTTGATGGCGCAGTCCTAGGGCCGATGAGGAGGGAGAGACAACGCCTGAGATTTACTGAACACTGCTCCCAGGTCATGATATTCAGGGGGGACCCCAGTGAGATTGGGAGGAGGGATGACGGGAGTAGCCATGGGCTTGGAAGGTGAACATGCAGTGGACTGCAGACACACACTTAGACAGAAAGGGCTCCAGGCATCCACATTACCAGTGCGACAGTCGGTGGAGGGGTTATGGAGCCGGAGCCAGGGATAATCCAGAATAACTGGGGAGGCCGCGACCGGCAGGACGAAAAGGCTCAGGTCCTCCCGCTGGTTCCCGGAAATGATGACAGGGATGGGGGCAGTTTGCTTAGACACTACCGTCAACGGGACTTTGGATAGAGCAATGAGCCTTAGGGGTGTCTTCAGTGAATGGCAGGGAAGCCCCAACTGGGTTGCCAGTTCCCCCGAGATGAAACTCTGCTCAGCTCCCGAGTCCACCAAGGTGTGTGTGCAATATTCTGTTCGATTGTGCATGAACCTGATGGGTTAAAGACACTTGGAGAGGGGATTTAACTGGGGTCAGTCCGTGAGACCTTCTACTGTGACGCTCGGACTCCCTCTTTTGGCCGAACGGGGCAGGTCGTAATCTCATGTTCATCACTACCACAGTACATACACAGGCCAAGCTCTCTACGGCGCTGTCTTTCTGTCAAAGGTAATTTAGTTTGCCCCATTACCATAGGCTCCGATACTTCCGCCGACTCAGCTGAAGGCAGGGCCCGTAAAGGTGACTGAGGGGAGCGGTGAAACTGGGCACCCGAGCATCTGGACGTCTTCCGCTCGGCTGCCCGCTCTGTCAGCCTGTTGTCTAAACTAATAGCTAGGGAAATTAGCTCCAATAGCCTCTCCGGCTTCTCTAAGTGGGCGAGCTCATCCCGCAGGCTTGGGCTCAGACTCCTAGTAAAGATGCTGCATAACGAGGCGTCTTCTCACCCCACCTCCGCCGTCACCACCTGGAAATCGACAGCATAGTCTGCCACGGACCTGCCCCCCTGTTGAAGATTTAACAGCAGGGTGGTGAGCACATTATCCCGGTCAGAGTGGTCAAACACCTCACTGAGCTCGCTAACAAACTGGGTATAAGTAAGATTAGCATAGCTAGGTCTAGCCATTACTGCATAAGCCCACGCAAGAGCCCGCCCTTCCAGTAAATTAGTAACATAGACAATACGGCTGTGATCGTTTGGGAAATCCCCAGGAACCCGCTGAATGACAATCTCACACTGGAGAAGAAAACCCCGGGCCTCCCCTAGTTTACCATTAAACCGAGTGGGAGTGGGAACCGGTGTGAGTCGGGCCAAGGGAACCTGATTAGCTTGGCTAGGTGGAGAGCTAACGGGCGCCGGAGCGCTACTTGAAGCCGGAGAAAATGTTTGCTGTCCGGCCAGGCGATCCAATCAGCTGTTAATTTGGACCAGCTGATTAAGAATGACTTGCTGCTGGTAAACTATTTGATCTACTCGAGCTTCTAAGTTGCTTACTTGGCGCGTTAGCACGCTGTTCATTGGGTCGTTTTGACAGAGCCGTACTGGCATAGTTGGCTGACCCAGGGAACAGACACAGGCTCAAGAGTAGGTTCAATGATCTTTATTGTGATAGTGTGTGTGTGTGTGTGTGTGTGTGTGTGTGTGTGTGTGTGTGTGTGTGTGTGTGTGTGTGTGTGTTGAATGTGGATGTGAGTGCGTGGATCCGTAGATTCGTAACAGCTGGGACTGAGCAGAGCGCTGTGCAATCTGGCAACCCTGTGAACAGAGCAGAGGCACAGTGTTAGCGCAGTTCCACACTCGAGTGTACAGGTGGAGTAACTGAGGCTCACTGTTACAGCTGCGGTGGAGAACCAAGGTTGGCCCAAAGGCAATCCAGGAAGACAGCGTCTGCCACACAGCGCTGCTGACCAAGGTCGGTGCGAGGGAGAGAGGTAGGCGATGACCGCCGTCTGGAGGAAAAGATTCCGCCACCTGGGAGTTCTGCCTGTGCACAGGGGATAACGCAGAACAGGTGAGTAGAATGGCGAGCTGACTTGGAGGTGAGGAAAATCCTTCCAGGCTGAAGCCGCAGTGGCAGGGATGACGAGGGCTGAATGTTTGGCTGGAATGAAGAGCGCAGAGCTTCATGTAGCCAGGGAGACAGACGGCTCCGTGCCGGTCTACAGGCAGAGCAGGTTATATAGCCTGTGAGTGATGGGGAGCAGGTGTGCGCGCAGCTGTAGAAAATAATGGCAGAGAGCGAGTCATCACAACAACTTTGTTCAAACACCTTCATCCTTGTACCTTGTGAAGATCTTTTTTTTATACATCCTTTTAAATTGTTTTATGTTTGGACGTTGCTTCAGTTCATCATCCAGATTGTTCTATAATTTCACTCCACAGATGGAGACACAGAAACATTTCCTGGTTGTTCTTACATTTACTGTTTTAAATTGAAATAATCCCCTTAGATTGTAACTGCCTTTCCTTTCTGTAAACAGGCCTAGAATATTTTTTGGAAGTTGATTATTTTTGGCTCTGAACATGATTTGTCCTGTTTGGTATTTTACTTGATCCAGAAATTTTAGTATATTTGACTGCAAGAACAATGGATTTGTGTGATCCCTATAACCAGCTTTATGAATAATTCTTATTGCTCTTTTTTGTAGAATAATTAGTGGCTGCAGCGTGCTTCTATAATTATTCCACCAAACCTCTTCACAGTAGCTGAAGTCTGGTGAAACCAGTGATCTGTAAAGAATGAGGAGTGATCTGTGATCCACAACATGTTGTACTTTGTTTAAAATTGCAATCGTTCTTGATATTTTTGAGTTTAAATGTTTTATATGCTGATTCCAGTTAATTTTATCATCAATTATCACCCCAAGAAATTTGATTTCATCGACTCTTTCAATATCCGTTCCACCATTTTGTATTTTTGTTCTACAGTTACCAAATAACATAATTTTTGTTTTGCCTAAGTTTAGTGGTAACTTGTTTATGTCAAATCACATCTTCAGTTTTTCAATTTCTATGTTAATGTCATCCAGTAACTGCTGTAGGTCTTCTCCTGCACAAAAAAAATGTTTGTGTCATCAGCAAACAAAACCAGTTTTAATATCTGTGACACTACAAATGTCATTGAGATAAAGAATGAACAATTTTGGACCAAACATTGACCCCTGGGGGACACCACAGACAATATCCAAACATAAAGAGCACCATTCACCCAAACTCACAAACTGTCTCCTATTACTTAAATAACTCTTTTCCATTGCAACACAACCCCTCTGATACCATATTGTTCCAATTTTCTTACTAATATATTGTGATTTATTGTGTCAAAAGCCTTTTTTAGGTCAATGAATAGTCCAACAGCATGTTTTTTCTGATCACTGGAATGTGTTATATCCTCTATTGTATCTAATAATGCAGGTGATGTGGATCTGTTTGATTTGAACCCAAACTGACTGTCAGTGATTAAATTGTGTTTATCTATGAATTTGTCCAGACGGTTATTGAAAAGTTTTTCAAGTATTTTGGAAAACTGTGGAAAAAGTGAAACAGGTCTATAGTTCCTGAAATGATGCTTATTACCAGATTTGTACAGTGGAATGACTTTAGCTGTTTTCATTTTATCAGGGAAAATGCCAGTTTGAAATGATAAGTTAAATATGTAGGTTAATGGTTTGGAAATCCCATCAATTACCTTTTTTACCATTATCATATCAATGCCACCACAATCCAATGACTTTTTGTTTATACTTCAAAACAATGTCAATCACCTCTTTTTCATCCACAGGATTAAGAAACATTGAATTTGGATTCCTGTTTATCAGCTCATCAAAGATTGTCCTGGTTGTATCTTGATCAGGATTTTTTTTCTGCCAGATCTGGACCAACATTGACAAAAAAAATTGTTAAAACTATTTACTACAACATCCATATTGTATTCATCCTTATCTTTAACAAGAAAAAACTCTGGATAGTGTGAATGTTTAGAGTCATTCTTGACTCTACTGTTCAATATGTCTCAAAGTCCTTTAATATTATCTTTGTTTTTATCTAGTATCCTCTTGTAATAATCTTTCTTGTTATTCCTAATAATAGCAGTTAACTTATTTCTATAATTTTTGTATTTATGCCTCTTTTGTTCTTTGTCTTAAGAATTCTCTATACAGTGATTTTTTCTTTTTGCAGGCATTTTGTAAACCTTTGGTTATCCATGGTCATTTTTTATATTTTACTTTATTTATCTGAGTTGTAGGACAATTTTTGTTATATATAAACATAAATATTTTAAGAAATTCCTCATATGCACCATCCACATTTTTAATTTGATATAGGTCATCCCAGTTATATGACATTAAGTCATGTTCTAGAGCAGCCAGCAATTCATCTGTTCTCACTAGTTTGCTTTATTTCTGTCGGGTTTAGTTTTCTTATAGTTCTTGCCATAGACTGTAAAAACTAGTAGGTGATCACTAATTTCGTTTATTAATACTCCACATGTTACATTATTTTCGACGTTGTTAGTGAATATATTGTCAATGAGAGTGGCAGAGTAAGATGTAATTCTGGAAGGTCGAGTTATTTTTGGATGTAATCCCATACTAAACATTGTATTTATAAATCCATTTGTAGCTTTGTGTTTATTTGGATTCAGCAAATAAATATTAAAATCTCCACAAATAAAAGTCATTTTGTTTCTTCATTTTGAAAAGGTTTCTTCAATCCAACCCTTAAAGATTTCAACATCAGAGCCAGGTGCTCTGTAAACACAACTGACAATTGCATTTTTTTTCCTTTTCATTGCTTTTCATTGCAGATTTCAACCGTGATACATTCCAATATTTTATCAATTGCTGTTGTCATATTTTCCAGAACCTTAAATTTTAAGTCCTTGTCCATTTTTTATTTTAATATTTTTTTTTCTCTCCCGGCGCCACACGAGTAGGCTGCACTTTGCAACAGCGGCTCGATTCCGAGTCTTTTTCCCTTCCTCTCTCTTTTTGATCCGTCTTTTTTCACTCCACTTATATCACGGACACACAGATCGTCCCAAATGTCTCCTGAGCCGGTGGACGGAGCCACTGTTTATAGCAGGATACGATACAGCAGGGAAGAGCTGCTAGCATTCAACTGCCACCCGGTCCCATTGGAAAAACTCGACATACCGAGAGAACTGAGGCAAAAACGCCGCGGCTGCCGGGCTGGAGTAAGGTGGAGGACAAGAAATATAAGGTTCAGACCCTCACTTCCATCTATTGTCATGGGAAATGTACGGTCGTTACTGGGAAAGGTAGATGAGCTAGCGGCTATCTCCCATTACGATAGCACATATCGGGAGTGCTCTCTCCTTTTGTTTTCTGAGACGTGGCTAACTGAACTAGCAGCAGATGCTAACATTGAGCTGGAGGGTTTTCACATGATACGGGCTGACCGAACACCAGACAGTGGCAAAGCAAGGGGCGGTGGAGTGATAATGTATGTTAACAACAACTGGTGCAGACCGGGACATATCACTGTTAAACAACGACACTGCAGCAAAGACATTGAGTTGCTAGCTGTTAGCATGAGGCCTACATATCTCCCGAGAGAACACTCACACGTGATCTGCATTGTTGTTTATGCAAATCCGACGGCGAACGCTGGGACAGCGCGTGACATCATCCATTCAGTAACCAGCAGGCTGCAGACAGAACACCCAGATGCTCTTCTCCTCATCTCAGGCGATTTCAACCATGTTTCACTATCTCCCATTCTACCCACGTTCACCCAGTATGTCACATGCCACACTAGAGACAATAGAACACTGGACTTATTCTACGCAAACACTAAGGAGGCGAACACCTCATCACAACTCCCCCCACTCGGGAGATCGGATCACAACTTGGTTCATCTCCGGCCGGTGTACAAACCCCTAGTGCACAGACAACCTCCGGCCATGCACACAGTGGAGTTATGGTCTGAGGAGACAATGGACACTCTAAAGGGCTGTTTTGAAGCCACCGCCTGGAAGCAGCTCTGCGATCCACATGGTGAGGACATCGATGGCCTCACTCACACCTTCACGGACTACCTCAGCTTCTGTGTAGACAAATCCGTTCCCACCAAGACCATACGGCGTCGCTCAAACAACAAACCCTGGATCAGCCCTGAGATAAAAACACTTCTGAGAGAGAAGAAGAGGATCTTCAGGTCAGGGAATAGGGAGATGCTGAAGTCCGTACAGAGGGAGCTGAGGAGAAAGATCAGAGAAGGCAAGAACAGCTTCAGGAAGAAGATGGAGGACAAGCTGCAACAGAGCGACATCAGCGGGGTCTGGAGAAACCTCAAAACCATCTCTGGGCACCAGAATACCTCCCCGCAGGCCACGGGGGGCAGGTAGTGGGCGAACAACCTGAATCTGTTTTTCAATAGGTTTGACCAACCGCCCTCCCCCCTGACTGCACAACAACCACTGCTGCCTGTAAAGAAATCAAGTCCTGCTGCCCACTCCCCACTCCACCAACACCCCCCCACTCCCAACACACAGCCCCCCATCCTGACCCTGACCAGGACCCAGGTGAGGACGGAGCTGAGGAAGATCAAGGCGAGGAAGGCATCGGGACCGGACGGCATCAGCGCAAAGCTCCTCAAGTCCTGTGCAGACCAGCTGTGTGGGATTGTGACATATATCTTCAACCTGAGCCTGAAACTGGGGAGGGTACCACAGCTGTGGAAAACATATTGTGTGGTACCTGTACCAAAAACTTCCCACCCCAAAGACCTGAACAGCTACAGACCGGTGGCCTTGACGTCCCACTTGATGAAGACCCTGGAGAGACTGCTCCTTGCTCACCTCCGCCCCCTGGTGGAACCAGCGATGGATCCACTCCAGTTCGCCTACCAGCATGGCATTGGGGTGGAGGATGCGATGATCTTCCTCCTTCACCGTTCTCTGTCCCACCTGGAGAAGCCCGGGAATATGGTGAGGATCATGTTCTTTGACTTCTCCAGTGCTTTCAACACCATCCAACCGATGATCCTGAAGGACAAGCTGCTGCGCGCAGGGGTGGACCAGCACCTGTCATCATGGATCCTGGACTACCTCACGAACCGGCCTCAGTTTGTGAGAACCCGGGACTGTGTGTCCGAAACGATCATCAGTAGCACGGGGGCCCCCCAGGGAACGGTGCTGGCTCCCTTCCTGTTCACTCTTTATACTGCGGACTTCTCACACAACACAACACACTGCCATCTACAGAAGTTTTCTGATGACTCTGCGATCGTTGGCCTCATCTCCAATGGAGATGAAGCTGAGTACAGAGGGCTTATCCAGGACTTCGTGGACTGGTGCCATCGGAACTGCCTCCAGATCAACGCGAGGAAAACTAAGGAGCTGGTGGTGGACTGCCGCAGGCAGGTACAACCCCTCACAGCACCAGTAAATATACAGGGAACAGACATCGAGATGGTGACATCCTATAAGTACCTGGGTGTTCATCTGAACAATAAACTAGACTGGTCACACAATACTGACGCACTCTACAAGAAGGGACAGCGCAGGCTGTTCCTGCTGAGGAGACTCAGGTCTTTTGATGTACAAGGGGCGCTGCTGAAGACATTCTATGACACGGTGGTGGCATCAGCCATCACTTTTGGAGTGGTCTGC
>JAJAQF010000111.1:180098-278842 GCA_020510985.1 Pholidichthys leucotaenia
TGGCCATAGCGGAGTTTGGAGTCTGACTGTTTGAGGTTGTGGACAGGTGTCTTTTATACTGATAAGGAGTTCAAACAGGTGCCATTAATACAGGTAACAAGTGGAGGACAGAGAAGCCTCTTAAAGAAGAAGTTACAGGTCTGTGAGAGGCAGAAATCTTGCTTGTTCGTAGGTGACCAAATACTTATTTTACCGAGGAATTTATCAATTAATTTGTTAAAAATCCTTCAATGTGATTTTCTGGATTTTTTTTTTTCTCATTTTGTCTCTCATAGTTGAGGTATACCTATGATGAAAATTGGAGACCTCTCTCATCTTTTAAGTGGGAGAACTTGCACAATTGGTGGCTGACTAAGTACTTTTTTCCCCACTACATATATATTAATATGTACATATGTATACTAGCTGTTCTTGTTTTTTTTCTTGCCTTCTGATTGTTGCTCTGAGTGTTGCTATCCTTGTGCTGTTGTAATCCTGGAATTTCCCCATTGTGGGACTAATAAAGGCTTATCTTATCTTATCTTAAAAACTTAAAAAATATTTTTTGTTATTCATTTCATAAAGTGAAACCCGTGTATTATATAGATTCATTACACAGAGTGATATATTTCAAGTGCTTATTTATTTTAATTTTGATGATTATGTCTTACAGACCATGAAAACCCCAAATTCAGTTTCTCAAAAAATTAGAATATTACATAAAATTAATTTTAAAAAGTAGTTTTTTCATACAAATGTGGACCGACTGAAAAGTCTGTCCATGTACCACTCAATACTTGGTCGGGGCTCCTTTTGGATTAATTACTGTATCAATGTGGCGTGGCATGGAGGTGATCAGCCTGTGGTTCTGCTGAGGTGTTATGAAGGTCCAGGTTGCTTTGATAGTGACCTTCAGCTCGTCTGCATTGTTGGGTCTGGTGTCTCTCATCTTCCTCTGGACAATCCTCCATAGATTCTCTGTGGGGTTTAGGTCAGGAGAGTTTGCTGGCCAATCAAACAGTGATGCCATGGTCATTAAACCAGGTTTTGATAATTTTGGCAGTGTGTGTGTGTGGTGGGGGGGGGGGGGGGTGCCAAGTCCCAGTCCGTGCCCAGGACATACCCAAAACGGCAGTTATAACCCCTTTCGGGCTTTTCGAGTTTTTGCATATGCCTTTCGGCCTCAAGGGCGCCGTGCAGATGTTCCAACGCATGATGGACGCAGTGCTGCGCGACCTCCCTTTCGTGTTCGCTTATTTGGATGACATTTTGGTAGCCAGCGCGTCCGAAGCCGAGCACGAAAGCCACCTCACAGCCGTTTTTCAGAGGCTGACAGAGCACGGGCTGATCATTAACCCAGCGAAGTGCCAATTCGGGGTAGCACAAATCGACTTTTTGGGACACCGCGTGTCGCCAGAGGGCGCGGTCCCGCTGCCGGATAAAGTGCGCGCAATAACGGATTTCCCCCAACCGCAGACAGTTTAGGCGCTACAGGAATTTTTGGGGATGGTCAGTTTTTATAACCGTTTCCTCCCAAACGCGGCACGGCTCATGCACCCATTGTACGCGGCATTAAAGAAGCAAAAACCTGCACCTAAGGTCGAGTGGTCCCCGGACCGGGAGCGCGCTTTCTTACAGGTCAAATCAGCCCTCGCGAACGCTGCGTTATTGGCACACCCGGTGCCAGCAGCTCGCATGGCGCTAACCACGGACGCCTCCGACGTGGCAGTGGGAGCGGTGGTCGAGCAGCTGGTGGCAGGGTGCTGGCAACCACTCGCGTTTTTCAGTAAAACATTGCGTGATAACGAGCGTAAATACAGCGCGTTTGACAGGGAGCTTTTGGCCCTGCATTTGGCCATCCGCCACTTTCAGTTTTGGCTGGAAGGGCGCCGTTTCACTGCGTTTGTGGACCATAAACCCTTAACTTTTGCAATGGCTAAGGTTTCAGAGCCTTGGTCGGGCCGACAACAGAGGCAGCTGGCTGCAATTTCAGAGTTTACTACCGACATTCAACACGTGGCGGGTAAACACAATGTAGTGGCAGATTGTCTCTCGCGTGCAGTTGCAATGACAGGCCCCCAGGGGGCAGACTCGGCGGCTGTAGACGCGGGCCAGGCTTGCGGCGCGGAAGCGCTCACAGCCCCGGTCTGCGTTGGGTTAGATTATGCAGCCATGGCCGCTGAACAGGTTAACGATGTGGACGTGCGCACGCTCCAGTCTGGGCCAACAGGGCTAAGGTTGGAGCACAGGGTGCTTCAAAGAGGCATTCCCCCCTTAATCTGCGATACCTCCACGGGGCGCCCCCGTCCCGTGGTCCCGGCTGCGTGGCGTCGCCGTGTTTTTGACTTAATACATTCGCTGGCACACCCGGGCATCCGCGCGTCCGTCAAAATGGTAGGAGAGAAGTTTGTTTGGCCGGGGCTGCCTAAACAAGTCAAAGAGTGGGCTGCAGCCTGCGCTGCGTGTCAAAGAACAAAGGTACACTGTGATATCCTACCGTGTAGCAATGATCACACTTGAGTTATTTCTTTGGCTAACTCTGCCATTTATTCTGTAACACACACAACAAGACTGAACATGGATTCTGCGCGGGGTTTTTACACTCTTGTTCTAATGTGTCCCCTTAATAGTAGTGCTGAACAATACAGGTAGTTCCCCCTAGAGGCATGTGCCAGTAATGTTTTATTTTAGACTTGCAGTCTACCACATCCCTCCCCTCTAGATTAAACTACTCTTAATTACACTAGCCAATTACTAGACATCCTGGAACTCCCATTTAACCCTAAACTATCACAGTTACTTTTTAATTTCTTAAACACATGTGTCATACACATAATTTCTTTCTCTTTTTTTTTTTTTTTCACATGTATAACACACATAACAGTCTAACTGGGGATTTGGTTTGACTACCGCATCCCAGTGAGGTTCCAGGACGCATTCTTGTCCTGTGGCTGGGGAACTCACGACTGACTAAGTATAGTCCTTCAAGTAGTCTGGAGCTCTCCTAGCTCGCTGAGATCTTCTCACGGCTGGTGAGCCAACTGCAGGTGAAGACTCAGACTGCTCCACTGTTTCGGCTGCTGCAGTGCTGCCCGTAGAATCTGCAGAGACGGTTACCTCAGGTTTCACCTGAAGTGGTGGTTCATTGATGCTCTCCTCAGAATGGGTGTCAGACAACACCTCTGGTGCCATCGGCAGGGGAATGGAGCTCCTACCACGAACTTGGTCGATGTGTCGCCTCACCACTTGTCCATGGCCTAATGTCACCTTGAATGACACAGGGCCTGTTTTTTCCGTTATTTCTCCTGGTACCCAGGCTGGTCCTGAGCCAAAGTTGCGGGTGTAGACCACGTCTCCTTCTCTCAATATTCTCTCTCTAGCATGCATGTCATGATAACCTTTTTGTTTCTCTTGTTTGTCATGCACTTTGTTTCTGAAGTCTGGATATATTAAGTCAAATGTTGACCTCAACTTCCTTCCCATCCATGGACCTGCGTAGTCAATGTGAATTCTTCTCCATGGTTTATCTGGAACTTCCCAGGGATGTAGTGGGGCTGCTGGAGGACTGTTCCTGTTCTCCTGGCATGCCGCACATGACTTTACAAGCGCCTCCACCTCTGCATCCATGTTGGGCCACCACATGTAACTCCTCGCCAACGCTTTCATGCGAGTGATGCCAGGGTGTGCTTGGTGTAGTTGTTGCAGTAAGGCATTCCTACCAGGTGGTGGAACAACCACGCGTCCTCCCCACAGGATACAACCTTCCTGGTTGCTGAGCTCATCCTGTCGTCGGGCATAGGGAATGAACTCAGGACTGTTCATCTTCGGCCATCCTCGCAAGATGTATTCTCGCACTCTTGCTAGAACAGGGTCTTTGTCTGTCCACTTCTTTATTTGTTGTGCGTTCACCAGGGGCACGCCCTTCTGCTGCTTGACCCCCCATGACCATTTTTCTTCCTTCTTAAGTAAGGTATGTAGTGGTGCCAGCAGCGTGGAGAGCTTTGGGAGGAACCTATGGTAATAGTTCAACAAGCCCAGGTAGGCTTTTAACTCAGTAACATTTTGTGGCTCAGGCGCCTCCGCAATGGCTTCCACTTTGTCTGTTAGAGGGTGTAGACCACTGGCGTTGATCTTGTGGCCTAGGAACACCACCTCTTTTCCCATGAACTCACACTTGCTTCTTTTCAACCTCAGACCGCTTTTCTCCAACCGTTGAAGCACTTCCTCCAGCGTTTTCAGATGTTCTTGTTCATTTGGTCCTGTACAAAGGATGTCATCCAAATAAATGGTAACATTCGGAATTCCACCTAGGATGCCCTCCATAGTTCTCTGGAATATAGCAGGACTGGAAGCTACTCCAAATGGTAAGCGTGTGTAGGTATATAAGCCTTTGTGTGTATTGATGGTTACATACTTTCTTGATTCTTCTTCCAAGACTACTTGTTGATAAGCGTGACTCATGTCTAATTTCGTGAAGTGTCGGCCGCCGTTCAGCTGTGCGAAGAGGTCCTCCACTTTAGGAATTGGATACTGATCCACCCGTGATGCTCGATTGACAGTGAGTTTGTAATCTCCACATATTCTAATGGAGCCATCTGGCTTTCTCACTGGGACTATGGGCGCCGCCCATTCTGCAACCTGCACTGGCTCAATGATCTTGTCATCCAGCAGCCTCTGTAGCTCGCTTTCGACCAGTGGCTTGACTGCATAGGGTACCGGTCGGGGTTTGCAGAATCGTGGTTGGGCCTCCTTGTCCACATTAATCTTTGCAGTGACACCTTTTAGCTGTCCTAAGCCTTCTTTGAACACCTCAGCGTGTCTTTCGAGGATCTCCTCCAGCTGCAATTTGGGCTGAGATTCCACTTTATTCACCAACTGATCAATCATGGCCAGTTCTTGTAGCCAACTTCGCCCTAGTAGATTTGGTCCTTCGCTCCCAACTACTACTACAGGTAAGTCCTTTTCTTTGTTTTTGTGTTGCACCTTCACTTGTGCCATGCCTAGCACGTCTAGCTTCTCTCCTGTGTATGTTTTTAATTTTAATGAACAGGGATTTAATTCTGCTGTGTCTGTTTTCTTCCACAGTTGTGTATATTGCTGTTTACTTAATATGGTTACTCCACAGCCTGTATCAACTTCAAATGTTACTTTCATTCCATTAACATTCATGGTACGCGTGATGGGCGCTACCTTGGTCAGCTCCTCTGACGTGTTGTAAATTGTGTGAAAACCCATGTCTTCTGTATCACTTTCTCCCTCCCCTCTCAGTTGATTCGCTCGCTGTTCCTTTCCTGGGCCCTTGTTTTCATACTTTTGCCCATTAACTGTTGCTTTCAGCACCTGTGCGCTGTCCACCTTTATTCTACATGCTTTCTTAATGTGCCCTCGCTTGCCACAATTATGACACAGCTCAGTGGCAAATTTGCACTCGGCGGCATTGTGCTGGCCTTTGCAGCGATAACAACTGGGGAATTTGTGATGATTTTTATCAGTTGACACTTTGTGGACACCTACTTGGGTCTTAGGCACACGAACATGCGTTGCTGTGTCCTCTGTTAGCTTCCCTTGCATCTCTCTCACATCTTTAGATGCTGTTTCCATCGCTTGGCATAATTCCAAAGCCTTCGCAAAAGTGAGTTTTGTTTCAAATAAAAGTCGCCGTTGCATTCGGTCATCATTCACTCCACACACAAGTCTGTCTCTTAACATTTCTTCCAATGAGTCTTTGTAATCACAGTGCAGTGTTAATTTCCTCAATTCTGCCACATACTCTGCTATGGACTCAGTGTTCCTCCTTATGCGTGAATTAAATTTGAATCGTTGCACGATTTCACTCGGTTTGGGGCTGAAGTGCTTCTGAAGCTCAGCAGTAAGCTGGTCGTACGTTTTATCTTTCGGTAATGCAGGGCTTATTAAATTTCTCAACAAGCTGTAAGTAGTTGCACCAACTCCACTCAACAGTACAGCCTTCCGTTTGTCTGGCTCCTCAATCTCATTAGCTTGGAAGAAAAAGTCCAACATTTCACTATATTCTTCCCATGACTGAGTCGAGTTATCAAAAGGGGTTACCGTTCCGATTACAGCCGCCATTGCTCGTCGTGGTGGGGAAACCTCGTTTTTCCTCCTCTGAACTTGCACTCGAACTACTGGAGTCACTTGAGTTCGCCACACTTGCAATGTTCTCTGTTTCTCGCCGCTGATTTTTTTCTTTTAATCCTCGTCGCCAATTGTGTGATATCCTACCGTGTAGCAATGATCACACTTGAGTTATTTCTTTGGCTAACTCTGCCATTTATTCTGTAACACACACAACAAGACTGAACATGGATTCTGCGCGGGGTTTTTACACTCTTGTTCTAATGTGTCCCCTTAATAGTAGTGCTAAACAATACAGGTAGTTCCCCCTAGAGGCATGTGCCAGTAATGTTTTATTTTAGACTTGCAGTCTACCACATACACAAACACACACGAGCCCCTCTAGAACCTTTTCACATCCCAGCCAAACGCTTTGATCATGTGCATATCGACTTAGTGGGACCTCTTCCGCTGTCGCAGGGGTTCACACACCTTTTAACCATGGTGGACCGCACCACGCGCTGGCCAGAGGCGGTTCCTCTGGCGGCAACCACAGCAGCAGACGTTGCGCGTGCCTTTTTCTTTCTTTCTTTTCTTTCAAAGGTCTTTTTATTATTAATAATTGAAGTATCAATACAATACAAAGTATTAGAAATTTTCATTTTTGTTTTAACCAAACAGTGAAAAACTAGAATTTAAAGCTAACAAATATAAATGCTTCAAAACACAAAAACCTTTAAATAAACAATAATTTAAAAAAAATACAAAGAAAAATTGTGTGTGTGAAGTGGGGGTGGGGTAAAGGGGATATGAGCTACTCAGAAACTATAATCGTGGGTCTTTCAAAGAAATCAAGAAACGGGCGCCATAATTTATAGAATTTGTTTTCAGAGCCACAGACTGTATATCTGATTTTTTCTAAATCCAAACAGGACATTATATCTTTTATCCACTGTAAATGTGAAGGGGGCGAAGAGTCTTTCCACTTCAGTAATACAGCACGTCTGGCCAATAATAATGAAAATTTGAATACTTTTAATTTGGAATTTGGCAAGACAAGTTCTGGAGCCACACCAAAAATGGCACATAATGGATCAGGTTTAATTTGATATTGCAGGACTTCAGACATAGTGATAAAAACAGAATGCCAAAAATTCATCAATGCAGGGCAGGACCAATACATGTGAAGCAAAGTGCCAGGAGCGCTACCACACTTTTCACAAGTTGGGTCTATATCCGAGTAAATACGTGCTAACTTAACCTTGGACAGGTGCATCCGGTGTACAATCTTAAATTGAATAAGAGCGTGACGAGCACACATTGATACAGTGTGAACCTGGCCAAGAATAGAGTCCCACAGTTCATCAGTAAAAGTAAAATTAAGATCTTGTTCCCAGTTCAATTTGATAGCGGCCAGAGAAGAAGATTGTAAATTTGAAATTAAATTATATAAAACTGACATTACCCCCTTAGAAGTTGGTTTAACTAATAAAAAATCATCTAGAGGATTATCAGAAGGTTTTTGAGGGAATTATTTTGTCATGGTTTGCACATAACGTCTGACCTGGAGGAAGCGGAAAAAATGTGTAGAAGTGATGTCGAATTTAGTGGAAAGTTGAGAAAAACTTGCAAATTGACCATCAAAATATAAATCCGCAAAAGATTTTAAACCTTTTCTGTGCCATATATGAAATGCACTATCAATAGTTGATGGGGTAAATAAATGATTTGCGGCAATTGGACTTCTAATGGAGAAAAACTGAAGACCGAAGTTTTTCCTGAATTGAGACCAAATTCTAAGAGACTGACGAACTACTTTATTATTACCCAGTGTAGACAAAGCAAGGGGAAGTGGTGAACCTAAAATTGCCGGTAGGGAGGTTTGATTGTCCACATGTGACTCCATAAGGATCCAAATGGGTGATTTGGGTTCCAGATAAAAATGTTTCCAATATAACATGCACCTGATATTTGCTGCCCAGTAGTAATATTGAAAGTTAGGCAGAGCCATGCCACCCACTGATTTGGGTCTTTGAAGAAAAACTTTCCTCAATCTCGGATGTTTACCATTCCAAATAAATGAGGTAATCAGAGAGTCCAAAGACTTAAAAAAGGATTTAGGAATAAAAATGGGGAGACATTGAAACAAATATAAAAACTTTGGAAGTAACATCATTTTTACAGAATTGATTCTGCCAATTAAAGACAAGGATAATGGGGACCATTTGGAAAGTATTAGCTTGCACTGGTCAAGTAAGGGGAGAAAATTATTTTTAAACAAGTAATTAAATTGTTTAGTGACACATATCCCAAGATAATTAAAATGATCAATAACAACCTTGAAAGGAAAATTTTCAAAATCCTGAACTTGAATCTTTTCATTAATCAGAAACAGTTCACTCTTATTAAGATTAATTTTATAACCAGAAAACCTACTAAAACTATCCAAAATGTTGAGTATAGCGGGTAATGAAGTAAGTGGGTTGGAGAGAAATAGTAAAAGATCGTCAGCATAGAGTGAAACCCTATGCTCAATGCCACCCCTACGAATGCCTAGAAAGTCCCGGCTCCCGCGGATTGCAATAGCTAACGGCTCAACTGCCAAGGCAAAGAGCAACGGGCTCAAAGGACAGCCTTGCCTCGTACCACGGTAAAGTCTAAAATAGTCAGAATAGCGACAATTAGTTAACACTGAAGCTAAAGGACTAGCATAGAGAAGTTTAATCCAGGAACAGAAGGAAAGACCAAAACCGAACCTCTCCAAAGTAAAAAACAAATACTCCCACTCAACCCTATCGAATGCCTTTTCAGCGTCCAAACTAATAAGACATTCAGGTATGTTGTGGTGAGGAGTATAAATAATATTAAACAACCGCCGCAAGTTAAAAAAAAGAATGGCGATTTTTAATGAAACCGGTTTGGTCCTGTGAAATTATAAACGGAAGAATCTTTTCCAACCTTGAAGCTAACAACTTTGACAAAATTTTAACATCGGTATTTAACAAGGAAATAGGCCTGTAAGAAGCACAATCAACAGGATCCTTATCTTTTTTAAGCAACACAGTGATACAGGCTTGATAACATGAAGGAGGAAGTGTACCGGAGTCAAGCGACTCTGTAAAAACTTGACAAAGGAAAGGGGCGAGGTCGTCAGAGAATTTTTTGAAAAAATCAGCGGAAAACCCATCAGGTCCTGGAGATTTTCCTGATTGCATGGATGATATTGCCAGCTGAATTTCTTCTTTTGTGATGGGAGCTTCTAAAATTTGCCGAGATTCTGAAGAAATCGAAGGAATATCAATAGAATCAAAAAAAATTTCCAAATCCTTTAAGTTTGTTGTATATTCTGAGGTATATAATTTGGAATAAAATGACCTGAAAATATCATTAATTACTTGTTGGTCAGATGTCACCTCTCCTTTATCTGTCCTAACTCCAGTAATAATTTGCTTAGCTCTAATACCACGTAGTTGATTAGCTAGAAGTTTACTGTTTTTTTCGCCATGTTCATAAAATTCACTCTTGTTCCTTATTAAACAACCTTCAATTTGTCGAGTAGAAAGTAAATTAAGTTTAGTTTGTAATGTCATACGTTCCTTGTACAGAGCGGGTGATGGAGATTGAGCATATTGTCTGTCAATGTCCAGGATTTGATCTAAAATAGCCTTCTGTTCCTGTATTAAGGATCGTCTTTTAAATGCTGCCAATGAAATAAATTCCCCCCTAAGAAATGCCTTCATGGCCTCCCATATCGTTTTATTTGGCATACCAGGAGTTTTATTTTCTTTCAAAAAAAAATTAATTTTAGAAGAAATATTCGCAACCAATTTTTCATCTGTAAGTAATAATGGATCCAATCTCCAATGCTTTCTCATGGAGTCACATCCATGGAGGATCATTTTAAGTACAAGAGGGGCATGATCAGAAACCGAGATGCTATCATAACTGCAAGAGCAAAGGTTATTACTTAATAAATTGTCAACAAAAAAATAATCTATTCTGGTATAAGTATGGTGTACGTGAGAGAAAAAAGAATAGTCCCTGCCGTTAGGATGTAAAAAACGCCAAGGATCTGTAAGGCTATATTCCTCAAGAAAAGACTTAACATAAGTTGCAGATTTATTAAGACTAGCAGGTTTTGAAGATGAGCGATCTAAGATCGGATCCATATACAAATTAAAGTCACCCCCAAGAATTAGAGAATGAGTATTTAAATCTAGAAGTTGCAAAAAAAGGTTGCGAAAAAAGTGCACATCATCAAAATTCGGCGCATACAGATTAGCCAAAGTGACATGTTTATCGCCAAGTTTACCTGATACTATTACAAATCGTCCATTTTTATCTAATACAACATTAGAGGGAATAAATGGGATATTTCGATCAATAAGAATAGCAGCGCCCCTGGCCTTAGCTTTAAAATTTGAATGAAAAAATTGTCCTGACCAACATTTTGACAAACGCAAGTGGTCGGAATCCTGCAAATGGGTTTCCTGCAAAAACAGTACCCCAGGCTTAAACTGCTTTAGACGTGACATGACTCTCTTTCGTTTAATTGGATGGTTCAACCCCTTCACATTCCAGCTTACCAAAGTAAGATTACTATTCATTCAAAGAGTAAAATTTATATATTATGTTGTGTAGCCCAAAGAAGAGTAAAGTGAGGTACGGGTAAAAAAAAAAAAAAAAAAAAGGAGGGGGTAAGGGGGGTGTAAATAAAACCATAACAAAAAACAAAACAAAACAAAACAAAAAAATAAATAAAAATTAAAAAATTAAAAAAAATCCAACAACCAAACCTATAACAACACTCCAGCCGGTTGCAAAAAAACAGCAACTGCTCCATCTCCTGCTCTATTTTCATCCTAACAAAATGCTCCCATACAACTGGCTTCAATCCTGCATAGTATGAACATTTTACCCTAAAAAAAAAAAATTAAATTAAAAAAGAATTAAGTAAACAACAACGTATAGGGAGCCAATTTTACCTTGTTTTTGAACATCTAAAAATGCATCAATGTCCAGTCAGTGCAGCTTCAATGAAGTTACAATCAAGTAGTCCAGTGCGGCAGCTGGTCAACCCAGAAATGTCCAGTTCAAGGTGAAAATTGCTGGTTTCTCTCCATAGTTTGCATGAAGCAGGTGGCCTCTGAGACGGACGCCAGCCACTGGTTTTTGCCGTGTGGAAGAGTTATCCGGAGCCTGGCGGGGAAAAGAAGAGAAGGACGAAAACCTCTCTTGTACAACTCGGACATAACCTCCTTATATTCGGCTCGTTGCTTCTGAACGTCGGCGTTATAATCCTCGTAGAACTGGAGTTTATGCCCACAATATTGCAAAGTCCCACGGCGTCTCCGCGCTTCTCTCATCACCAAGTCTTTGGTCCGAAACCGGTGGAAACAAATAATGACAGCGCGCGGCTTCCCGTTCGGACCCGGCTTGGGCATGAGGCTGCGGTGGGCTCTATCCAGCTCTGGGGGAGATGGCAAAGTTTGTGTGCCAAAGACGTCCACCAACAGCCGAGAAAAAAATTCAGATGGTCGTGGACCCACATCAAAGGACTCCGGCAGACCCACCAGACGAATATTCAGCCTCCTGCTTCTTCCCTCCAGGTCAGAAAGTTTGTTTTTCAAAAGTTTGTTCTCCTCCTGCATTGACTCACACGTAGCTTCAAGCGCCGCTAGGCGCTGGCTGACGTCCTCCGCGTTGTTTTCAAGGTCGCCAATACGTTGCTCCTGGTTCGCCACATCTGCTTGAATCTTGTCCAGCTTACCATTAATAAGTTCAAATGAAGCTTTGAAGTCAGCAGCTATGGACATTCTGTGTTGCTCTAGCAAGGCAACAAGTGCAGGGTTAAGGCTGATATTAGCATCCTCAGCTAAGCTGGTGTTAATATTGTTCACTGCTGCCTCCTTTTCAGTCTGCTTTCTTGTTTTGGACATATTTCACAACTCAAAATAAATTCTGCGCGTATTAAATGTCCAAAACATTGACAGCTTACAGCAAAATAGGGTTTAAAAAGTAAGGAAAAAAATATAGCAGGAGCCAGCAACGCACACACCTACTCCATTGCCAGCACACCTGATGCCAATCAAGGACAGATTCCGTGCCTTTTTAACAGCTTGGGTCGCACGTTTTGGTATCCCGTCAGACATAACGTCTGACAGAGGACCCCAGTTTGTTTCTGAGCTCTGGTCGTCCATGGCACTCAGCCTGGGGGTGAAAATTCATCGCACGACCGCGTATAACCCCCACGCCAACGGTTTGTGCGAGCGCTTCCATCGGTCATTGAAAGCAGCCCTCAGAGCGGCTCTCACGGACACAAATTGGGTTGATAAGCTTCCATGGGTTTTATTAGGGTTGCGTTCAGCACCTAAAGAGGATTTGCAAGCCTCTCCGGCCGAACTCGTCTTCGCCCAACCCCTCCGGTTACCGGGAGATTTCCTCCCTGAGAACCCCGCTCCAGAGCACCTCCCCGCTCAGCTGCAGGGCGACGCGGGGTCACACACCCTCCCCGGTCCCATTCATCACAGTTTTCCACGCGTTTTTGTGCCCAAAACCTTAAAGAATGCAGAATTCGTCTTTGTTAGACACGACGCACAGAGGTTAGGTTTAAGGCCACCTTACAATGGACCGTTCAGAGTGTTAGAAACCGGGGAAAAGCATTTTTTGCTCGATTTGGGAGACAGGAGGGACTTAGTCTGCATTAACAGACTCAAACCCGCTTTTGTGTTAGCTGATGACCCAGTACAGTTGGCCAGAGCCCCCCGCCGCGGCAGGCCGCCGGGGAGACACTCTGCTAAGCTTTCACAACGATGTGCTAATGATTCTAATTCACAGATGCAGGAGACAGCCACAGGCAGAGCGAGGCCTACTCACAGCAGATATGGCAGGGAGTTGAAGCCCAAACAGTGGGATGTATGATCTGTTGTGCCAAGTTTTTTTCTCTCTCGTTCTGTGTGATGTGTCATGATTCTATGCATTTGAGGTGTAACTTGTCCTTATTTGAACGTTTGGGGGGGTTATATGGCGCATATTTAAGGCGCATATATGGCATGCTTGTAGGGTACGCATTTTCTCACACAGGTATTTAGTAGACATGACGGTGCATACTCTACAGCTCAAACGTCCAAAGGGACAGGCCCCAGCAAAGACCTCGGCTAGCAGGTGGGTGCTGGGGAGACGGGAAGTCAGAGACAATGTCCCAGCAGGAGCCCCCGAGTGGAGAAGGGAACAGAGACGCCAGCAAGTCTCGGAGGCTATATGTGACTGAAGGACTGGGGGTTCATATGTTTACTGAACTGACTGTGAAGTGAAGGGGTGATATATTTGATGTGGGGGTTTAGTATCTCTGGGGGTATAAAAGCTGTGAGGGAAATGTGTTCACTCTCTTTTGTTGAGATACTTCATGATAGAGGATGTGACTCCAAATAAAGCTTTCCTGAGAAATAAACTCAGTCTCGTTTGTGAAGTCGTCCTCTACACTGAGAAAAATAATTCAATCAATAAATAATATTAAATGTAAATTGATCTGGAACATTAACACAGGAGTACCAATATATTTAACATTTTAGTCTGAAGAAAAAGGTAGAAAAAGGCAGTATCAACTCCTCTGCAATTGTGTGGGGTTTTTGCACTGCGCAATTTGGTACGCCACTTTAAATAATGCTGAAAGTGCTCGCTGGTTTACTGATGTAGCGTTCACAAAGCGGGATGATTGTTGGCCGTACTCCGCACGTTTTCGCTGAAAAAAATCAAGCAGCTTATCAACGTGTTGAGGATGTAATGTCTGTAGGTGACGTCTTAATTTATTTGGCTTCATGCTGTCCGCTGCCAACACTTTCAGACACAGTGAACACACCGGTCTTTCCTCGTCTCCCACCGCAGTCAGAGTGAAGCCAAGCGCTAGATAAGCTTCGTCATATTTCCTCGTCTTAGCTTTTGGGAGACTTTCATTTGTCTCTTTACCTCTGTCTCTCTCCGCCTTTCTTTTCGTTACTGTTAAATATTTCTCCATGGTGTCTCTCGAGGGGTTTGTTGACAGCAATTTAAAAAGTTTTAAACTCCCGCACAGACTTTGACAATGAGAGCGCCACTGCACCACCTGCTGCCGTGGATGTGCAATTACACTTTACACGGCAAAAGCAAAGCCTGTTCCCCGGGGTCACATGCCCCCCCCCCGGCGCGCCCCACTATTTGAGAAGGACTGCTTTAAGCTAATCTTCACGTTTAAGGTATTTGACCTGATTTATTGATTTAGTTTGTGCAGCATTTTCTTCAGAGGTCCAGATCTCTGCCACCTATTTCTAGCTTTCTGGAGGCCAACCCAAGATTGGGTTTGGGCCCAGAGGTTGTGCAGAGTTCTGTCGGCGCTTCCTCTGACCTCATGGCTTGGTTTGGTTTGGCTCCCATGTGCACTGTCAGCTGTGAGTCCTTCTATAGAGAGGTGTGTGTCTTTCCAAACCACGTCCCATCAGTTTAGTTCAGCACAGGTGGACTCCAGTCACGGTGGAGAAACATCTCAGCAATTATCCAGAGAAACAGGAGACACCTGAGCTGCAGCTCTACTGGTTTTGGAAAGTGTCTGAATACTAATGTGAATGGCAGATTTCACTGGTTTATTTTGGTTAAATCTACTAAAAAAAAATCCTAAAATTCTGTTGGGAATGAATGTTTTCATCATTTAGTTCAGCTTTTAAACTTGACTCTCATTCTTTATTTGGCTCTCCTGCTGGAAAACTAAACTGTTAAACATCTACACTTTATTACTTCATCTAGACATGCAGATTATTTTATTAATTTACTCATTTCAATGAGCCCCAACTTCTGAAAAAGTTACTTTGACATTTTTAGAGCCTTTTTCCAACATTCTTCTATCATGTTTATCAGTCTTTTATCAGTCGTTTGTTTTAATAAACAGCAGAAAAGACTCGTCTGACTGGACATGAATTTTTATGGATGTGTCAAGGAGACCAGACCAGTTCAGACTTCCTGTTTTTGGTAGATTGTGTTGTACAGTAAATGGCACATTACTGTGAAGTACGGTGTAGTGACGTGCACGTCCCGTCATGTCATTGCACCGCCCAATATAGAGCAGAGGCATCATCGCCGACTTGTACCAAGCCATCAGCTCCAGCGTTCCAACCGTGCACAGTCTGCCACCTCCATAACCGTAGAGCAGTGCTGGGTCATCTCTTATTCTGTAGTAGGGGAAAAATTTCCTCACCGTGGCCCAATTCAATAATGATCTCTACACTCCCGTGTCAATCAGCAGCTGCACCTCCTTGTCATCCAGCGTCACCATACAGTACTCGAACCCGTTGGTACTCGGGGACACCGCATGGACAATTATTGGGGCGGATGCAGTTGTTATTCTCTGTGGGCTCTCCAGTTTGGACACACGACACACCCTGGCAAAATGGTTCAAGCATCCACACATGCCACAGCGTTTCCCTCTAGCAGGACATTCCCTAGCCTTGTATTGGTGCTTCACGGACCCACAGCCCATGCACACAGGCTTTCTTGGGGCAGACCTCAGGATGATGCTGTAGGATTCCGTGCTGTTGTCAACCGCACTTTCCTCGCAGTCAGGGTCCGCTACTAAAGCTGCGGCGGTGGGTCCCAGCTGTTGTTGTGATTGGTGCCACTTTAGCGCCGAAGCTAGTTTGTCTGCAATTTCCATCTAGAAAGCTAGCTTGACAGCCTCGTCAAACGTCAGTTCACATGGTGTTGAAAGCAGCCTAACTCACAAAGCATTGCTGGTTGCGTGTTCCGCCAGCTGGTCAAGTACCATTCCCTCCTCCAATGTCCTGAAAGAAACACTCGTTAGCCAGCTGCCGCAGGTCAGCAACAAGCTGACAGAAAAGTCTCACCCACACGCAGGAGTCATTGTCAGAACCGAATCCTGCAGACAGTGACGTTGTTCGGGGTGTGGAAATGGCACACCAGCAACTCAACCACATCCTCATATGAGTCGGTAGCTCCGAGTGTACGCAGGATGCACTGGCCTTCAAACCTCAACTTATGCACCAGAAGCACACGTGCCCTCTGCCTATCTAGCTCACTCATGTAGTTTTGAAAGGTGGCAAACCATCGTTGCCAAGGCACAGGTGGCTCGCCCGGGAGCTCCAGGAAGGGCCAAAGTGGTGAAACACATGCCTCCATTTTTATTCTCGTCCCCAAAACCATCGTCCAGAGGGAAGCAGGTCAAACAGGCGGTGGGCGAGATGTGAGGTTCCTCCTGTGATGGCCTTGATCCTTGTGAGACAGGAGGATCTGGAGATGTCTTCCAGGGAGGGCAGAGGGCTGCTGATAATTTTTTGGGCGTTGATAACCCTCTGCACAGCCTTCCTGTTCTCCGCCATGGAGTCGGTGTACCACACAACCAGGCAGTAGGTGAGCACACTCTCCACTGAGCAGTGATAGAAGGCCAGCAGCAGCTTCTGGTCCAGGTTGTTCTTCCTCAGGACACAGAGGAAGTGCAGCCACTGCTGGACTTTCTTCACCAGGGCCTTGGTGTTGACAGTCCAGGAGAGGTTAGAGAAGATGTGGGTGCCCAGGAACCTGAAGGCAGGGAAGTTTTCCATGTGGTCGCCTGTCTGTTCTTCCTGAAGTCCAGTATGAGTTCTTTGTTTTTTTTGAACATGCAGTTTCACGTTGTCTGTTTAGCACCACAGCAGTAGATTGTCATGATCAGGCAAGCATGTCTCCCCCCTCCCGTCCTGTCTCTGTTTTCTCAGCTCCAGAGCTCATCAAGCACACCTGCGTGACTAAACACCTGCTGCCTGATTCACCAGCTTATTTAAGGGCCAGAGTGTGAGGAGCTCTCCGCTGGATCGTTGGGTTTGTGCTGCCATTCAACAGCAGCTCTTGTTGTTCGGCAAAATTATTATTCCCTTCAGTTGTCTTACCTTTTCGTCCTCCTCTTCTCTCAGGTTTGCTGCCGCCTCCAGTGGTGCGTCTCCAGGGCTGTGTTTGCTCCCTCGCCTGAATCATCCTCCTTCTCGACAGTGGCTTCTCCACCCAGGTCCTTCAGTCACTCCTCCTCCTCACCGGCAATCGTCAACTCTTTCTCTCTTCTCCCTGGCTGGAGTCACAGCTGGGCTCTCTGCCAGTACCGTAAGACCCATCCCCTCAACAGTATTTACCCTGTACTCCTTATCTATTATTAATCCTTCCTCTATTCTCCTTTTCCCTAGATTGCATGTGGCTCCAGCATGTAATTGTTTTCTTGTACAAAGTGTGGCATTTTGGTTGTGGGTTTCTTTAATTGTGATGTGTGTGTGTGTGTGTGTTGAACATTTAAGTTGGAGTGTTTTGTATAGGGTTTGGGTTTTTCATTTAAGTGGGGTAAACTTTTCATCTGCATCTGACTGTTCTTCCAAAGTGGTTGCCCTGCACTTAAGCCTCCTCGAATTAGCCAAAATCATGACACAGATTCTCCACCTCCACCCTGTATGCCTTCTCATTGTCATCAGTGATGACCCCAACCAGGGTGGTGTTGTCTGTGTATTTCACAATGATGGCAGTTGGGTGGGTTGGAATACAGTCAAAAGTGTACAGGGAGTACAAAAGAGGGCCTAGCATGCAGCTCTGGGGGGAGCCAGTCCTAAGAGACAGTGTGGAGGAGTGGTGGGGGCCAAATCTGTTTGTGGCGGTTGGTGAGAAAGTTATTTTATCCAGGAGCAGGTGGGGGGGGGGGCAATCTGGAGGAGGTGCAGTTTGTTGATCAGGATGTCCGGCATGATGGTGTTGAAAGCTGAGCTGTAGTCCACAAAGAGCATCCTCACATAGCTCCTTGGGTTCTCCAGGTGGCTCAGCGGTCTGTGGAGTGTGGTGGCGATGGTGTCTTCTGAAGAACAGTTCTCCCTGTAGGCAAACTGGTGGGGGTCAAAGGAGGGGGGAAGACAGTCCCTGATGTGCTGGGACACCAGTGGCTCAAAACACTTCATGACTATAGACGTGAGTGCTGTGGGTCTGTAGTCATTCAGGTTGTCAATTGTGGACTTTTAGGGGATGTGGATGATGGTGGAGGCCTTGAGGCAGGAGGAGACGGTGGCGTGAGTCAGGGAGCTGTTGAACAGCTTGGTGAGGATCCCTGGCAGCTGGTCTGCATATGCTTTGACCACCGCTCCTGGGATGTCGTCTGGACCAGCAGCTCTGCAGGGGTTCACTGCTCTCAGTTGCCACCTCACCTCATGCACCTGTAGAAAGGGGGGGGGGCAGGGGGAGAGAGGGGAGGAGGAGGGGACAAGTTTGGGGGAAGGTGTGCTCAAACCGGGCAAAGAAGCTGTTAAGCTCATCTGCCAGAGTCAGGCTGCTGTCTGATGTTGGGGGGCCCTGGCTCCTGTAGTTGGTGAGGACCTGGATTCCTCTCAACATCTGTCAGGGGTTGTTGTCTGTGAGGAAGCCCCCCACTTTCCTCCTATAGGCATTCTTAGCGGGTTTTATGCCTCTCCTCAGGTTGGCTCCGGCAGTGCTTTACAGAGATCTGGCCCTCTGCTTGATGACTGAGTTGTGGGCTCTGATCAGAGCCTGGACATCCAGGTCATCCACTGGTCATCCAGGGTTTGCAGTTTGGAAAGACCCAAATGTGTTTGGTGATTCACATTTTCTACACAGTATTTAATATAGAAAAGGACAGACTTGATATAGGAGTCCAGGTCCTGCTGTTCAAAGATGCTCCAATCAGTGCAGGCAAAGCAGTCTTGTAGCTGGAAGAGAGCATTTTCAGGCCAGGTTTTAATTGTTTGCTTGTTTTGGGGGGAGGGGGGCTCTTCCTGAGGAGGGTGTAGGCAGGTATTAGAAGCAGAGAGAGATGGTCTGATTGTCCAAGGTGGGGAAGGGGGGTGGCTTTGTAGGGCTGCTTAATGTTGCTGTAAACAAGTGTTCTTTCATGTTTTGTTAAAATTGCTTGCAATAATGTGGACTGAGTCAGGGTGATCTCTTTGTTGCCTGCTGACAATGTGCCGGAGGTGGTTAAGTGCTCAGCTAATGTTAGCGTCTGGAGGAACGTAAACAGCTGTTACAATTACTGCTGTTAGCTCACAGGGAAGATAAAAAGGCCTACAGAGGCAGGACATGGCCTTTAAGTCCGGTGAACAGTGGCTTTGAATTATTCTGCTGTTATTACACCAAGTCTGAAGCACGTAAACACAGATCCCTCCACCCCTGCCCTTATCAGAATAAGCATTGCGGTTGAAATGGAGTGTGGTTCGACCAGGTTGTTCCACAGTGGTGTCAGGAATGTGTGGAAGCTTCCATGACTCGGTCACAATCAGAATACAACAGTCCCAGATGTAGTGATTGTAGGTGATCTCCGATCACAGCTCATCTATTTTGTTGACGAGGGATCTTAACGTTAGTGAGAAAAATTGAAGATAATGGTGGTTTGGTGCGTAGTTTGCGCAGCTGGGCACAGAGGCCAGCCCTGCAGCCTCATTTCTGCTTTCTCTCTTGTTGTCTACACTGTTTGTGGGGCCCGATAACAAACCACGGGGTGCCCGTGGGTCTGGTGATCTCCTCAGGGATGTGGTGGTGATTACTGGAATGAGCACCGGAGATGTCAGAGGTAAGTTTGCGACCGATGCCTATAAGTTGCTGGCGACTGTCGGTAATTAGTTCATCACAGAAGGAGCACAGAAAAAGGCAGGAAAAAAAAACAGGAAAAACATTAAAAAAAGAGCACAGTAGTCCGGAGTGTCTAGCCGCTGTGTGTGAACGTACCACCATCTTCGGCGAGAAGTTAAATAAAATGACATTTGTTTTTCTCGGTTACAACTTATTTGTGATTTTGTAACTTTCTCGTAAATTTAAGATTTTTTAAACTCAAAAACAGGGTGTACTTTTATGTGAACAAATCTATGGACCCTAAATTCAAAACCAAAGGAAAACATGTTGTAATGGGTTGGACTGAAGTCAGACTAAAGGTGCAACAGAACTGACTGACAATTTATAGAACTTGCTTTACATAACAGTCAGACCAGGCGGAGTCATTTTTACCCCAGAGGACAAAAGGTGTATGGCAGTCAGGAAAACATTATGAGGTTAAATGTGGAACTTCTCTCTCACAGGTTGAAATTTCTATGAGAGAATTTTTTTTTTATATTATGGGAAACTTGTAATTGTAAGTTTAAAATTGTAAAATTCATTTGGCAGCTTTATTTTCTTCCTAAAAGATGATCCAGCAGAGAAAATGTGTTTGTTCTGAGGAATAAAAAGGTTTGTGTCAGAACATGGGTTTGAGCCACGTCTTCGTCTTGAGTTATGACCAGATGATTTTCTGTGTTCTGGGTTTTGTTTGGTCATTCTGGGCATTATGATTGTCTTGGTTTTGTCTCCCCGATACTCTCTTCAGGTTCTGTGTCTCCTCCGCTTGCAGCTGTGGGTAGCCCCGCCCATCCGTCACTTCTGTTCTACCCTTATGTCACTTGTTAGTATTGATTAGCGTTCTCACCTGTTCTGGATTCTTTGATCAGCCCTTGCCCTGTGTTTCCCTTTGTTCTGTCTGGTGTCCTTGTGAGTCCTACAGCGTGATCAACATGCCTCACGTCTTGTTTATGTGCTGCTACGGGTTTTGGATTATTTTGTGTTTGCTGTGTCTGCCTGTCGGCCTGTTTATTGTTCAGCCCTTGAACTGAGTAGTTTACCAGGTCAAAATAAAAACCAGCCACTTGAAGTCCTGCGAGTGGGTCCTGTTTCCACATTGTAACAGTTTGAAGGTAAATTTTGAGCTGAGATGCTGATTTGACAGTTTTCAGAGATCAAATCAACATGTTTATGCATCAGGAAGTCCAATCTAATTTTCATGTTTTACACGCAGCACAAACATAGACACAGAGGAACCTCTCCCCCAGTAAAAATGAAGTCAAACCAGTCCAACGTTCTCTGCATTATTACCTGATGACTCCAGATCAGATTCCAGTCAAACTGCTGCTCACTTTAGCTGCTGATCACTGCCAACGATCCATGGAAATCACTGGAAACTCACTCTTCTGGAACTCAGACATTGACCAGTGAAATCCCAGTGTCATCAGCAGAAAACACACATTTATCTGAAAAACAGAAAAAAAATACAATGAAAAAGACACAAACTCAGCAGAAAAGGAAACAATTTTATTCATAAAAAATCTCACAGATGCCAGACTAAAAATTATACAACTTTCAGAGTGGAGAAAAAGTATAAATTTATTATGAAAGAACGGACAATTACATGAAAACTTTCATGTTTTCAAAAAATTTAAAAACATTTTGAAAGTTTCAAAAAAGTCACAGATGAACAAGAAAAATGTCTCAAATCTGTGCAGTAAAAAGTTTGGAAACTGACAAGAAAAAAATAAATTAAAAAGAGATGAAACATAAAGAAAAAGTTAGATTAATGTGGGGTAAAACCCAAACTAATGAGCTTAACATTTACTATAAAAACCTCCTCAGGAAGTGACCAGATCAAAGTGTCATGTAGAGATAAAAATGCTAAATTCATCCAAGTTGTTGATGTGAAAGAGAAGATGGCAAAAGCAGAAGAGAAATGATCACATTTCTGATGAAAACTCACCTGATTGTGCTTCTGCTGAGAGTCTGGAGAGGAAATGACAGAGAAAAAAGAAAATCAAGCGTCTAAATGCTGCAGAAACAACAGCGACACCTACAGACCATCTGAGGATCGACCAGGAAATCTGTTCCACTTGGCAGGAAATAAAGGTCAGAAATGGACTCAGGGAGAGGAGAAAGTCTCCTGCAGTCAGGCTGCTGCACTACTGTTTAGTTCACAGGTTACTGCAGTACATTTATGATGACAATAGCAGCACATTTAGGAGGAAAAATCACACATTTATAGGATAAAACCAGCAAAATTATGAGGAAAAAAAGGTGTCAGTTTATGAGAAAAAAGTTGTAAATTTACAATGGAAAAACAGCAAATTTGAGAAAAAAAGTCACAATTTCATTAGAAAAAAGTTGCAGATTTAAAAGAAATAAAGCTTCTAATTTACGAGGAAAACAGTCACAAATTTTAAAAAAAAAATGTTTTTTGCATTTAGTATTGGTGCTTCAAATGCATTTTATTTTCTAATGTATGATGATATAGAAAGGTTTATGGTGATATTGGGAAGGGAGGGTGTTCTGTCTGGAATTAGCTTATAGTGACGAGGCCAGGAGCACGATAGAACTCAGCTTTATTAATGATGATGTTCCACACAACACAGCCACCAGGCAGGGGCATCAGCAACGAGGCCCAACCAAAATGTCCCCCGGTATTTATAGGGGGCGCTGCAGTGGCGGAAGAGGAAGTGGCCGCCATTAAACCGCACTTCACAAATATGGGCACAAGTTACAATATAACCCCCCACACACACACACAAAAGTCCAAAAGCACACACACAATTAAGACCCTCCTCATTTTAGGACCTGAATCACGCACTAAAAAACGAAAATTGAAATCACTAAATGGCCGAACACATTCACACGACAAAACGTAAAATAGGGGGATGGGTGGACTACCGTCCTCCTCAAAGGGCAAGGTGGATTATCCTGCCTCCTGTAAACTAAATAAAGTCCATTAATAAATTAAAAATCCTGCTGTGATCCTGAACTAAATAAAAGCCCCAAGACCAAAACATTTCTGTTTCTTTTGCTTTTTTAAACAGGCACAAACATCTGAACATAGAACACTGGAACTCATTTTATTAATTTTCTCAAAACCACATCATTGTCCTTCTGGCAGAAAAGGGTAGAACTGGCTTGTGGGACCCAGGGCAGCCCCTCAGTAGACCCGCCCCTGGAAGCGGCATGCCTCCAGGGTCACAGCTGACCTCATAGACGAGAGCGCCTCTTCTCTTCACCATCGACCACCTCTCTCGTCCAGACTCTCCATCTGAAGCCTCCTTCCGAGCACACTGCAGCTCATTGGCGTGTCTCCACGAGTCATCCGACAGCTGGAAGTAGGCTGCGTCCCGCTTAGCCATAATGCACAGCCGCTCCTGGTGACCCTCCGGCTGTTGTTTGGCCCACATCCGCCGTGGACATCTCTCCCCACGAACCTGGACCAGGTCTGTAAGTCTCAGGGGAGCTTTGCTCGGCCTGCAGTGCTGCTGATTAGCACGTGTTCCCTCCATGTCTGTCAGTCTGGCCCCGACTATTTTTAAGGCTGTCACTGTGGTCGCCGTTGAAGCTCCAGATCTTCCAGCCCACTGTGGCCGAGCTCCGGAGGAAACTGAGGCTTGCTCATCAGCATCACTTGTCTACGCAGGCACCCCGCCGTCACACACAGTACCTTCAACCAAGGTATACCAAGCGCCAGCACTGAGATCCCCCTGCACCGAACCTGAGTGAGGCTGGTCCTTCTTGACCACCGTGGTGCAAGATAAATCTTAACCCCACACCGTGTCATCCTCCGCCACTGGAACCGGATGGTTCCGCTGGCCACAACCAGTCCACTCTTCCCCAGCGTCATCTCTCATGGCAAACCCCAGGCAATAAACAGGTCACAGCCTGTGATGTTGTCGTCTTGGGCTGTCATGTGGAGCATGCAGTAAGCCACCACCCCCAACTTGTACCAAGCCGTTAACTCCAGCGTTCCAATTGTATGCATTCTGCCACTTCCATAACCGTAGAGCGGTGCTGGGTTACCTCTCATTTTGTAGTAGAAAAATTTCCTCACCCTGGCCCGATTCAATAACGATCCCTCCGTCCCCGTGTCGATCAGCAGTGGCACCTCCTCACCATCCAGCTTCACCTTGTAGAACTTGAACCCACTGGTACTCAGGGACACCGCCTGGACAGTTGTTGGGACTGGTGACGTTTTCTCCATCGGCTCTTCGACTCGGACACACGACACACCCTGGCATAATGGTTCACACGTCCACACATCCCTCTAGCTGGGCATTCCCTCGCCTTGTATTGGTGCGTCACCCACAGCCGATACACACGGGCTTTCTCTGGGCAGACCCTAGGTTGATAGTGTTGATTTCTGTGTCATCGTCGGCCGTGCTGTCCTTGCTGTCTGGGTCCACTACTAATGCCACGGCGGTAGGTCTCAGTTGTCGTTGTGATTGGCGCCACTTTAGCTCCGAAGCTAGCTCGTCTGCTGCTTCCACCTGGAGAGCTAGCTCAACAGCCCTGGCTAATGTCAGGTCACTCGGTGCCGAAAGCAGCCTAGCTCGCAAAGCATTGCTGGTTGTGTGTTCCGCCAGCTGGTCACAAACTATTCCCTTCTCCAATTTTCCTGAAACAACACTTACTTGCCAGCTGCTGTAGGTAGGCGACAAACTGGCGGACAGGCTTACTCACTCGCTGGTGTTGTTGTCGGAACCAAATGCTCCGGACGGTGACACTGTCCGGGGTGTGGAAATAGTGTGCTAGCGACTCGACCATATCCTCATACGAGTCGGTAGCCCTGAGTGTTCACAGGATATGCTGGCCCTCGAACCCCAAATTATGCACCAGAAGCACACACACCTCCATTTTTTCATTTTCATCGCCAAAATGTTATGTATGGAATTACCTTGTAATGACGAGGCAAGGAGGACGATAGAACTCAGCTTTATCAATGATGATATTACACACAACACAGCCACCAGGCAGGGGCATCAGCAACGAGGCCGAACCAAGATGTCAACTGGTATTTATAGGGGTCGGTGCTGTGGCGGAAGAGGAAGTGGCTGCCACTATACCGCACTTCACAAATAAGGGTATAAGTTACAATATAACAGATTGCAGGATCAGACTGCCTTTAATTTACAATTAGTAGAGTCATTTTTGGGGGTTTCGTGACCAACCTCCCAGGACCTTTTTTTCTCACTGGATTTAGCATTCTAGACCCATTTTAATGAAAATAAGCTCCCATGTACCTCCCAAAAATTACGGGAAACCTTTTTTTTGCCCAAAATTCAAAATGGCCACCAAAATGCATACCACCACCTATATC
Organism: Pholidichthys leucotaenia; assembly: GCA_020510985.1. NCBI lineage: Eukaryota > Metazoa > Chordata > Actinopteri > Cichliformes > Pholidichthyidae > Pholidichthys > Pholidichthys leucotaenia. The sequence goes on from JAJAQF010000111.1 coordinate 205,072, forward strand.
TCAGTAACTAATTCAGCTAGGAGGTTGATTTTGGTGTCTAGACATAGGTTTTTGGGGTCAAGCATTCCATTAATGCTATTAGTTTACTTGTGAAACAAACCCATCACGATGAAATCCAATATGGCCGCCAATATGGCCACCGATTAACATTTTTTTTGTTTCTTGACTACTAAGGCACCTAGAAAGCTGATGTTGGTGTCAAAACAGAGGTTTAAGGGGTCATACTATCTGTTTATTCCAATAAAAGTGTGTTTAAATGATTACATAATCGAGAAATCCAAGATGGCGGCCGGCTGCCATTTTCACATGCAATGGACTTTTTCATATCCGTCACCAAATGAGCTAAAAATGTCAAATGAGGTATCCTTACATTCATTTTTAATAATTATTAGAAAGCTCCTGCATTGATTCAGTGATTTCACTGAGGAACACTTGGGTAATCCCCTTAGGATTCCCGGAATCCTATGCTTGATTCATTGATTCCTTTTTGCATAGCAAGAGAGAGGATGCAGTGATTTTGTAACGTCTGTGCTGCCATAATATGTAGTCCTAATCTTTCCAATTTAACCAAGGTTGCCAGGTATGTATAAATTTAGCTTTAAACTTATCTGGAGAGGTTAGAATTCTGAATCTTGTTCCATACTGTATAGTCAGGTAATGTTAGCATATTGACCATGCTGCTTGCTTAATGCTACCGTAATGACAGTAGACAGTACAAGGGCCTTTGACTCTAGGTCTTGTCATCCCTCCTTTTTCTCTCCTCTGTTCTGATAATGACAAATTTGTTTTTGTTTTCAGACACTTATTCATATAAAGTGAGGGATAAAATGGATACTGCAAGTGACAACAATGAATTACCATCAACGTCTTCCGGTGAATACGAATGCATTCTACGTTGTGGTCAACCATGTACCAAAAGTGACTCTTTGGATAATACCAAGGACCAAAAATGGAATTCAATTCGTGAAAAAACTCTACGATGGAAAGGACTTGATCGGTTTCAATGTGGGAATATCGATTGGGCCAAAGGGCCAAAAGGGCATTATATGGACCAGACATGTTACACCACGTTATCTTACAAGCGTTGTCTATCTCAAGCCGAGAAACATAAGCATAAATTAGAGGTAGATCTTGAAAGAGACAATCAATCAGTTCAGGGGGATCCATCTCCATCTGCTTCTCTCTTTTCACCGAAGAGGCTCCGGTCCAGCATTGGTATTGTGCATGACAAGAACCTATGCGTGTGGTGCAATAAGGGACCACAGAAAAGCAGTCACCGGGACTGGAAACAATTGCTCCTAATATCAACAAAGGACGCCTGGAGAAAATTCAAGTTACACACTGTACACCTGAATGATCCGGTCCTGAGGTCGAGGCTCAACACGCTGATTGCATCCATTCCAGACTGTGAAACAGCTTTCGGGTGGGAAATCCGTTACCATCGCGGCTGCTGGAAACACTACATTCCCAATTCCCAGCCTCTTACAGAAGAAGTCACTCAACACCTGCAGGATGTAAATCTGCGAGAAGCACAAGCCATCTTCTTCAATCATGTTCGTAAGGTGATCTTTGATGAACATGAATTTCGGACATTGCAGAGTCTACTGGAGGACTATCAACGAATTATCTTAAATCATGGACATGACGCAAAAGTAAAGTCGAATTATGTGAAGGGAATTCTTATAAAGGAATTTGAGGAGGACATTGGCTTCCATAGACGTAGTCGGTTAAATGAGAGTGAACTGGTATATGACAAGAAAGCTGCAGCTACCTATGTAGAAGCAGCACTATCTTCCTTAGGCATAAGCGAGGATCAGTTGGTGAAGAACGTGGCAGTACGACTCAAAGAGCAAGTTGAAGCGACTGATACTGTTCCCTGGCCTCCATATGTATTAGAGTTGGAGAAAAAGGAGGACCTAAATGGGCTACTCCTAAAGCTAATAACATGGCTAAAACACCCAAGTAAATCAGAAGTTGATGACAACCCATCTGTCCGGACCATTGGGTCGATCCTCACGAGCTACATCACAGGAAGGCGCACTTCCTTTGAGGTGAATCTCTCTGTCTTGCTACATGGAATGACCAAAAGTAGAGAGATCGTAGACCTGCTGCACAAAGATAGCCTAGGCATCAGCTACAATGACGTCCTCATGTTGCGAGACTTCTGGGTGTTCAGTGATCTCAAGTCCTCCCCGAATTGTCCCTCCGAACTTGCCTTTGGGAAGCCTGCAATCGCTGTAGTTGACAATGATGACTTTAAGAGTGATACATTGACTGGTGCTGGCCAGGCGCATCGCACTAATGTCATGTTTGTTCAGCCAGAGACATTTGATGAACCATCGGAAAATCAGGAGGATCGGTGTGTAGTTGGACACATGTGTAGTTGGACATCTTAGTATGATGTGATGTGGTGATTGATAGTGGACTACATGTAATTGAGTTGGACGTTTGCGTGGCATTAACATAAGGTCTAGAGGAAATGTGCCTGCGTAAAGTGTATTCCAAGATTGCAGCTGGGGGCCATTTTGAGCTTGATAGACAATGAGGGCACTAATGAACACAATGGATGGTTCACAGGAGCCTCACTTGACTTTTTTTAGCTCATTTGGTGACGGATATGAAAAAGTCCATTGCATGTGAAAATGGCAGCCGGCCGCCATCTTGGATTTCTCGATTATGTAATCATTTAAACACACTTTTATTGGAATAAACAGATAGTATGACCCCTTAAACCTCTGTTTTGACACCAACATCAGCTTTCTAGGTGCCTTAGTAGTCAAGAAACAAAAAAAATGTTAATCGGTGGCCATATTGGCGGCCATATTGGATTTCATCGTGATGGGTTTGTTTCACAAGTAAACTAATAGCATTAATGGAATGCTTGACCCCAAAAACCTATGTCTAGACACCAAAATCAACCTCCTAGCTGAATTAGTTACTGAGATATAGGTGGTGGTATGCATTTTGGCGGCCATTTTGAATTTTGGGCAAAAAAAAGGTTTCCCGTAATTTTTGGGAGGTACATGGGAGCTTATTTTCATTAAAATGGGTCTAGAATGCTAAATCCAGTGAGAAAAAAAGGTCCTGGGAGGTTGGTCACGAAACCCCCAAAAATGACTCTACTAAATGTTGTTGTGCAATAAACAACTCAGGTTTGCAATTTGAGAAAAATGAAAGGTGGGAGCTTTTGGAATGTATTAATTTATGAATGAAAATGAATCCTGAACTACTGTGCATATAGAATATAAGGGGTTAAGTCTATTTCTCGAAGCAGACAAAGTAATGCACAGAATAGCCATGAACAATTTCGTAACTGTATTTAAACATAATTAAAATATTCAGGATTGATCTGGCATGCTAGAAATAAATACCCTTTCAGTCCTATGGATAGGGCTGCTCAGCAAGGCGCATTAACTTTATGTCAAGTCACGGTGCTGACAGACGAAAGTTTCTTTGTGAGTTTATAGTTTCTGTCACCCTGTCCTCCTGTCTCCGCCGCTTCCTGTGGGCTCCTCTCAATCGGGCCTCCTCTCTGGGTCAAACCAAATCAGCGACCCCCAGAGGACCCCTGCTCAGCTGCCAGTGTTCCTGTGCGACCCGTCATCTAACTGTGCCAGCCGGTCCTGCCCCGCTCGTTTTCATTTTTGACACCAGCGAAGCGGTTGTAACCCTCTACTTCTCGGTACCTCCCAGCTGAACTCCAGAAGCACAATGAGTCAGCCACTAGGCTCCATCCACCGTCACGGGCGTCCCATGGCACAGGACTCTGGCGCAGGAACCCTCCCACGATGGCCCTAGATGGGGCTGGTCCTGTTCGCTTTCCAAATTACTAGGCCAAGGTTTGTCCCATATTGGATCATCCATCACCGCTGGCATCGGTTGGTTCCATAAACCACAGCCTGACCACTCCTCCTCAACACCGCTGTTGGAAAACCCCAGTCCATAGAAGAGGTCACAGCCCATCACATTCTCGTCACTGCCAGTCACAATAAACTTCAGGTTAACGGCCACCGATGATTTATAACGGGCCGTCAGCTCCACCGAACCAACGATTTGCAGACTCCATCCTCCATAGCCACACAATGGCTCTAAATGACCTCTCAGCTCATGATATGGGAAGAAACTCCTCCCGGTGGGCCAATTAAACACCAACCTCACTGCACCCGTGTCAACCAACAATGGTACCTCCACTCTGCCCAGTTCCACCGCACGATACGTACGGCCGTCGGTTTCCAAGGAAACGGTGTGGATAACCATGGGAGTTGGAGCAGGGGTGTTCGCTTTATGTCACTGTTGCCCTTGTTCAAACTTCTTGCAGTCCCTGGCAAAGTGATGCAGGAGTCCACATTTGCCACAGCATTTGCCTCTTGCCGGACACTCTCTCGCCTTGTACCGGTGCTTAGTGGACCCACAACCCGAACACTTGGGTGATCCTGGGGTGGACCTCATCTTTACAGCTGCAGCACATTCCTCTTCTTCACTGTCTTCGATGTCTGGATCCACAGCCTGCATCGCTGATTGTGCATCATGGCAGCGTAGCGTAGCTCTCTCACTGAGGTTGTGTGATAACTTGTCCGTCACTTCACACTGTTGGGTTATCTCCACGGCCCTGGCTAGAGTTAATTCACAAGTGTGTAAGCAATCTCGACGGAGCTGACGGACACAGAGTGTGCTCTGCCAGCTGGTCGCTGACCATTTCTTCCTCGAAGTCACCAAACTAGAGCCTGTTTTCCACTAGCCCAGCACACCTCGGTATGGCTCGGTTCACTTCAGTACCGTAAAACGGGGCTATAAGGGACGGCTGGGTAATACGGGACACTTTTCTGGGAAATGTTTTAAATGTAATTCTGCTTTTTTTATTTTGAGTTGGATGCTGAGTTGTGTTGTTATTGTCAAATATCCATGAATCCTTAATCAAATATTTCTTTTTTAGCAGAATTACATTTAAAACATTTCCCAGAAAAGTGTCCCTTATTACTCAGCCGTCCCTTATAGCCCCGTTTTACGGTACGGCTCGGAACGCTTCTGTCTCCATTGGTGTTGTGCTTGTGCTGTGATGGTTTGTTAGGTTTTAGAAGCGGGGCAGCAGCAGATTCTGAGCGAGGCGGGGCCACACTCCCACATTACGCACCCGACTGAGTCCTTATTTACACCAGACAAAAAAGGATTCAAGGATTATTGCCTTGCTCGCTCTGTAGATTTATCTCACAATTAATTTTATCTCATAATTAAGCTGCAACAACACAAGTCACTTTTGTTTTGAATTAACTGCCAAATGACCTTGAAATAAAGAGCTGAAACTTGTTTTTATTCGTATTAAATAATGAGACGTGGCACACTGGCCTACACCAAATTATTATTTTTTACATCCTAGGGCATTTTGGATGTACTGAATTAAAAAAAATTCATGTTTTTCACCTTCAGGTCAACGTTTGGAACAACAGTATTATTATTTTCCGTTTAGATGATGCTACACTCCTTCTAAAGTATTGTAATTCTCTGAATTTGGAATGCCGATAGAACATTCAATTTACATATACTTACTTTTTTACATTGACTTGTAAGCTTGATCAGTCTCTCCTGCTGCATTTTAAAGTCCAACTGTGCAACTTCTTATAAGTTAACATAAAAAATGTACCCAAAGTTTAGAACTGGATCATGCGGGGCTAATTTTTTATGATATTTCAATAAAAAGAACAGAAAGCTTACAAAAACATTTGTTTTTTGGTCTAGTTAAAAATTACATTACCTTTACAATGGTTGACCCTGACAGGAAGATCAGTATCATTTTGATCAGATTAGGCAATGGAATTTCTATGAAATTATACTGTTTTATAATTCAGTGTTATAACAGACAAACCACACTTTCCAAAACAATTCCATTTTATTATATACAAAATATTAAAAGAAAAAAAAAACTTTGCAACACAACATGAAGGTTAATCGACATTTTATACACGCCGACCACTGAGTGTCTACACCAGCTTCCCAGACTGGGTCACGACTCGGCTGAATGAAGCGTCTCTGCCAGCTGTGGGTCAGGAAGGCTCCGTTGAATAATCCGGACGGGCTGTCGCGGCGGACGCGTGGGATGATTCTACAAGGAAAATGCACACAATAAAATACAGCACAATAGTTTTTAACAAGAATGCATAAGCTTATTTCAGCGTATTGTTCACATGAATAATTAAAATAAAAGCTTGAGTCCGCAGTGTGCTGCAAGCAGCGATCCATCCACAAATGAACAGCTTTTTTATTGCATAAATAAACTGAGCGTCTTACCGAATATATTTGCGAAAAAACGCACAATAAAAAAAAAATAAAACTCACCGTTAAAGGACTCCGATGTCGAGACCTCCCGGTATATTTTTTCATTCCGGGCAGCTCCGTCTAACTCGCGCTGCATACGTTCGTCTGACAATGCAGTCAGCAGACACTGCAGCTCCTTACTGGTCCATGGAACACCCTTATTACGCGAAGCCATTTTTGATAGAGAATAAATGAAAATAGCACAGCAATACTCTGAAAGGAACCGCCAACAGTGGTTGCGTGCTGAGTAAAGGCGGTCGTGAAGATCCTTTTTTTTTTTTTTTTTTCAAAAAATTTATTGAGAAGGTCGTGAAGATTTGGTAGATGAGGAGGAGGAGAGGGGCGGTTACAGCCTGACCAATCAGCACCGGTTACGACCTGACCAATCAGCGACGACCAGTCTGTTAACGTCACAACACGGCACAGCTCAGCACTGCTGTACCCTGCCCTTCAGCGGGGCTGAGAATTGCGGCTGTTAAACCATGTTGGGGCTTGTGGAAAAGCATACAAAGCATGCTGAGCCGTCCCGTGTCGCGCTAAAGCGTGCTAGTGGAAAAGGCCCTTAGCAGTCCCAGCCAGCTGCTGTAGGTCTGCAACATAGTGCTACACCGACTCGCTGGTCCACTGGAAGCGCTGCCGAAACTGGACCCTCCTGACGATGACATTTGTAGGCACGTGAAAAAGTCACGCCATTCACTCAACCACGTGATGGGAGCTAGCGATAGCTCCCAAGGTAGAAAGGATACGTTGTCCTTCCATGCCCAAATTGTGGACCAAAATCACTCTTGCTCGTACCTTCTTCAGCTCACCCAGGTTTAGTGGCACCAAATCGTTTTTAACTGTGGCGAACCATCTCACCCAAGGAACCAGAGGCTCCCCCCAGAGACTCCAAAAACAGCCAAATTGCAGACATGCCAGTATCCCCAACTTCATCCTCATCGCCAAATGTTATGTCCGTAAAACGTGGCACAATAATGAGGCGAGTGGTGAACTACACAGGACTTTATTATCTGACTCACACTGATACAGAGATGCTCTCGTTAGGCAGAGAGGTGGTGGAAGAGACCGCCCCTCTGCCACGCAGCCCTCTGATACTCCGGTTGACATCACCACCCGTGTCACACCATAAAGAGTCAGAATCAGAATCAGAATCAACTTTATTGCCAAGTATGCTTGCACATACAAGGAATGTTACTTATCACTAAGGTGCACTCGTTTCTAAGCGCTCCCTAATGACGTGGCAGCCATGCAAGGCGCCTCATACAGTGAGGGGTAAAGAGGGGGAGGGGGAGGGGTGACACATTGGGCAGAGAGAAAAAAACAAAGTTATCAAAATAGTGCTCGATTGAGCAAGATTGTGATCACATAGAAAAAAAAACCCTCTAGTTGCACAATTAGCAGACAAAATACAGATCCACACATTAACAAAGCAAAAGAGAGAGACCAGTGTGTGTATGTCAGTCATGTGATATCAGTATGAGTGCAGTGTGAATGTATCAGTTGCTGGTGCACAACAAAAATCCTCTCCTAGGCAACGGCTAGATGTTATGTCCATGAATTCTAAACATAGATAAGCATGTCCACAGAGTCCATCTCTCTTCAGTGCATGCCAGATGGTAAAAATTCCATATTAGTCACATGATAACGCTGTCCTTGGAGAGTTCAGATTGCTGCACAACAGCAATTGTTTGTTAATTGTTTGGGTTAGAGAGAAGCCAAAACTCCTTTCTGCTTTATCTCTGCCCCTGGAGGAATGAGTTCTCCCAAGGACGCCGAATCAAGGCCTGATGACCACAGTTCACTTAGAGCACAGAATTTCCTCTCTCATGCGATTCTGTGCAGCACAATTTAACATTCACAGGCTTTAAAATCATTCCCTGGAGAGCACCCAGCGACTCTGAGATGTTTCCCACCTTTCCAATTCAGTTCGCCATTGCCGCTATCACTGCTCCCCTCAGCTGGTCAAATTATTGAAGGAGCTTTTCTGGGTTCGCATTTTGATTAGCTCTTCCAACTTCTTTAATTTCCGATACACAGGAAAACACCAAAGCCAAACAGCAGAAATCCTGTGATCATGAAGCCAAAACAGGTAGATGTCTTCCACATCTTCAATCGAATCCCACAGACACATGAGTTCCAATTGTCCCATGAGTCTCTCAACTTGGGCTCCCCCTGGCCCGATTTTCTGTTTAAGAGTGGTGTCAATTGCATTAAAACCCAGCTTACCAATTCCATAATATCCGTTTGGGTCGAGATGCAGCAGAAGAAGAGCCAGACACAGACAAGACACAGCAAGCTGGGATCAATAAGGGGAGGAGGAGAAGGGAGAGGAGAAGAAATGCGTCTGCTCTCTCTGATAGCCGGAAGAAGAAGTGTTGTCCTAATAACAACACTAACAATACCTGACAATAACTAACAATAACAGTGTTGTCCTAAATAGAAGTGTTGTCCTAATAACAACACTACACCATCTCGTCTGTGACTGACCTTTTTCCTTCATTTTTCTCTTGTTTTTGTTTTCCTTCCTTTGTTTTTGACTCCACTGATCAAAGGTTCCTGTCAGGTTTGGGTCAGTGATTAAACTATGGGCTAGTTGGTCGATGCTGAAAGACAATAAAAGTGGAAAAAAAACTGCAGTTATTCTTAAAGCTGTAAACGCCACGTACCCACTGTACATCAAAAATCTTTTTTTCGTGTCTTCATACGTTTTCTGTGAGTGACAAAACGTGCAATTGAACGTTTTTTTTGCTAGCTTGTTAGCTGATGTTTTATTGGGGTTTTGGACATTGAATTAGTGCAGACTGTCTACCAATGACACACATTTTTTAATTATAACCAATATTTAGCTCAGCTGAAGAAGGTATTTTTTAAACTTTTATTTCCACTCTGCTGTAATTATGTCTAATTGGCTTAATTTGTATCAAAGGATTTTTAAAGTCATATTACTTAAAAAGTTGTTTAGAATTCTTTTTGTTTTATTCTGAAATAAAGCAGAATATCAGACAACCAGTCCACTAGTTGTCAGACTGAGAGTCTGGAGAACAGCTGAAGGATCCAGATTTATATGATATTAATACACCTGAATAAGGAGCTTTATGGGGAAACATGAAAAGGATGAAAAGTAGATTCTTCTGAATAAAACTTTCTTCTCTAATTTATTAAAATATTGTGGCACATATGTTGGTTACATATTCTCCACAAATGTATTGCTGTATGTTTATTGTGTGCTTCACGTCTCATGGAACAAAAGGGACTGAGCCTCTGAGAGACAACGGAAGAGTGTGAGATTCGGCCTTTGTTTCAGGGAGACGACCTGGAGAGATTTCCGGACCACCAGAAACTAAAGGACAATGGTGTGAGATCAAAGGGGTTACTTTGTGATTGGGATTAAGTACCATGTGACTGTATGTTTGATTAAACACCATGTGACTGCTGTTTCGTGTCCGGGGTACAAAAACCCAGATGTGAGCTGATACTTCCGCTTGACTTGCTTTGAGATTGTTGGAGTATGTGATCTGTGAATAAAGCTGAATCTGAGGAATAAACTCAGTCTCATCCTTGAGCACATTCTCCACAATATCAGGAATTAAAGCTGTGTGATCACTGATGAAAGGGGGAGATGGATGATATTTTTCAGATTTAAACCATTTATGAATATGCTGATAATTAAAAAACTATACAAAAAATCTTGGTCAGATATTCACAAATTTATTTTTCAGCACAAAACAATTTGTAATATATATCTAATTCTTTTATTTCATGAATGAAGCTCTATATAAAGCTTGACAGTTATACTACAACCACTGTTGTAGTTCATTCCTGCCACATATTATTCAGAGCTATGGACTGCACAGACAAAACTTTATAAGCAGCAAAATCTTTATTTTAAAGGTCAAATTACCACTGCGGCCCTCAGCCACTTCTATTTTAGTCGGAGACGGACAAAATGGTTCTTGGGCTGACAAACGCTGCAGACCCCTGGGCTAGATTGTGCTCACCTCAACTTACAGCTCCAGGTCTCGAACCAGTCTCCTGGAGAGGGGCTGGAGCTTGGCTGACTCTGGAGTTGCCCCAGGTGAGAGGTGACCAGCAGGGGTGGGTGTTCTTTTATCCCCCTTGGTGCTTCAAAATTGGAGTTCTCCCTGGTGGACGACAGGGTAGTTTCCTTGCACCTTTGGGTTGGGAGACGAGTCCTGACCATCATTTGTGCCTATGCACCAAGTGATGGTTCAGAGTACCCACCCTTTTTGGAGTCTCTGACTGGGGTGCTGGAGAGTGGTCCTCTTAGAGACTCCATTGTCCTACTGGGGACTTCAAAGCACACGTGGGCAACAACAGTGAATGTCACAACTCGCTCCCGCCTGTCATCTGCTCCAGCCGTGCGCACACCTGTGCTTCATTAGGCTGCCTCTATTTAACCTGCTCTGCCTGTAGCCTCAGCCTGGAGCCGTCAGCTCATCTCCATGCTCAAGCTCTGCATTCTCCTACTCCTCTCGGCCAACGTCGCTACTCGTCTTCCTCACGTAAGATTATCACTTACTTGCTTTCCAAGATCTTCCCCTGTGCACAGGTGGATCCTGCCGGCGGCAGAAGAATCCCTTCATCGCCTCACCTCTTCAGTCTCTTCCCTGTCAAGCGCAGCAGGGCGCTGCCTCCCAGGCGGGACCATTGCTTGCCAAAGCCAGTCACCAAGACATCTGCAAGTAAGCCACATTACAGCTTTCATCACTTCACCGTGATATTAGCTCATCCATTGTCCTCTGCTCTGTCTTCAGGGTTGCCTGGCTGTACGGTGTCCTGTCCTGCCCTCGGTGCCCTTCAGTCCCCAAGAAGACAGTCACATTCCTCACTCACGCATTCATACACCTGTTGTTGAATAAAACTCTTAAATCTCAGCCGAGCCTGCGTGCGTGTTTCCTGAGCCAGATAACATGTCAGTACGGCTCCAGCACAGTGGCCCAGCGAACAGCGGGTACGCACGCCGGCTTTCCATCCTCAAGGCTCGGGTGGACTTAATTGTTCATCAACAGCAGGTCATCCTCAATCAGCTAACCACCATTACTAACCGGTTGGACCGCCTTGATCTTCTGCAAGCGCTCCCTCTGTCCCAGCTCGGTGGGTCAGTTCCTCCCGCTCCCCAAGCCAGCTCTTATGCCCCGGGTCCGCCGACCCGTCTCACTCCTATTCCCACCCCTGCACGCTTCAGCGGAAAGCTCGGCGGAGCGCGTGGGTTTATCCTGCAGTGTGAGACGGTGTTCCAGCGCGTGCCCGGGGACTTCCCATCAGACCAAAGCCGAATTGGCTACATTTCTAATCTTCTGGAAGGGCGAGCGTTAGCCTGGGCTTACGCCGTTATGGCGAAGCCCAGCTACGCAACCCTGACCTATACCCAGTTCGTGTAAGATTTTTTTGAGGTCTTTGACCACTTGGATCGCGATAACGTATTGGCCGAGCGGCTACTTAGCCGTTGCCAGGGTAGTCGCTTAGTGGCTGACTACGCTGTCGACTTCCGGGTGGCGGCGGAAGAGGTTGGTCGGTGCGATGCCGCCCTTTGCAGCCTTTTCCTCCGCAGTTTAAACTCTAATTTGCAGGATGAACTGGCCTGCCGGAACCAGCCGGATCGGCTGCCAGAATTAATTTCTTTAGCCATCAGTTTGGATAACAGGCTGAGGGAGCGGGCCGCCGAGCGGAAATCATTCAGCCGCTCGCATGGAGCTCTCACCCGTGCTCCTCAGTCTTGCCCCCTGGCGTTGCCTCCTCCGGAGGTCGCCGACAATCCCGATGCTATGATCATCGGGCTGGCTAGACTTCCCTTAACGGAGAAACAGCACCGCCGAGAGCAGGGTCTCTGCATGTATTGCGGAGACGACCAGCATCTCTTGGAATCCTGCCCGGTGAAGCCAAAAGGGGAAGTCCGCGAGTCGCTGTAGGGGGCCTCGCGGACGTAACCCAGTCAAATCCCCCCTCAAAATGTCAGATCCCAATTAGACTTTGCCACAACTCCAATGGTCATGCTTCTCACGCACTGGTGGACTCGGGGGCGGAACAGAGTTTTATTTCTAAGAGTCTGGCAACCTGCCTGGGCATCCAGTGCCAAGTCTTTCCCACTCCTCTTCATCTCGTCGCTCTCACTAGTTTTCCCCTGGAAACGGTCACTCATAAGACCAAGCCCATTCCCGTCATCATCTCCGGTAATCATCGTGAGGACCTTAGCTTTTATGTCCTTCCCACCTCTGCGGCGCCCATCATCTTAGGCTACCCATGGCTACGCCTCCACAGCCCTGTTTTTGATTGGCAGACCGGTTGCGTCCTGGCTTGCAGCACCTTTTGTTTGGGAACCTGTCTCCAGTCTGCGGCCTGTGCCCCGTCTGTGCCCCCCCCCCCGCCCCTGACCACGCCCCACTGGACCTCTCTGCAATCCCGTCAGAGTTTCACGACCTGGGTCCTGTGTTCAGCAAGTCTAAGGCACTGTCCCTCCCACCCCATCGCCTGTATGACTGTGCCATCGATCTCCTGCCGGGGGCGCCTCTTCCATCTGGCCGCCTTTACAGCCTGTCAGCCCCGGAACGGGAGGCCATGGACGCCTATATTCGAGAATCCCTCAGTGCCGGCATCATTCGCCCCTCTTCGTCCCCCCTGGGTGCTGGATTCTTTTTTGTGGAGAAGAAGGACGGGTCCTTAAGGCCATGTATTGACTTTAGAGCCCTTAACGACATCACAGTGAAGGACCGTTATACTCTGCCGCTGATGGACTCGGCCTTCAATTCCCTCCAGGGGGCATCCTCGTTCTCCAAGTTGGACCTTCGCAGTGCTTATCACTTCGTCCGGATCCGGGAGGGTGACGAGTGGACGACGGCCTTCCGAACGCCCAGCGGCCACTTTGAATACCTTGTCATGCCGTCTGGGCTCGCCAACGCTCCCGCCGTTTTCCAACGCTTAATCAATGATGTTCTTCGTGATTTTCTGGGGGTCTTCATTTTCGTCTACCTGGATGATATTCTGATTTTCTCCCAATCTCGGGAGGAGCATCTAGTCCACGTGAGGTGGGTCCTTCAACGCCTTTTGGAGAATAAGCTGTACGTCAAAGCTGAAAAGTGTGAATTCTTCACTAATAAAACCTCCTTCCTGGGCTTAATTGTCTCGCACAATTAGCTCCTCCCCGACCCGGCCATGGTTAAAGCGGTGGTCGAGTGGCCCACTCCCTCCTCGAGGAAGCAGGTTGAGCAATTCTTGGGGTTCGCTAATTTTTACCGCCGCTTTGTTCCAGGGTACAGCTCCATCACTCCCCCTCTGACCCACCTCACCTCGCCAAAGGTGCGCTTCCAGTGGACGACGGAAACGGAGACCGCCTTCGAGACCCTAAAGAAGGAATTCACATCCTCCCGGGTCCTCACCCTTGTGGATCCAGCGCTGCAGTGTTTTGTTGAGGTGGATGCGTCTGACACTGGGGTTGGGGCGATTTTGTCTCAGCGCTCCCCGACGGACGGGGCGCTGCGCCCCTGCACTTTCTTCTCCAAGCGCCTTTCCTCGGCAGAGCGCAATTATGACATAGGCGACAGAGAGCTCCTGGCCGTGAAGCTTGCGCTGCAGGAGTGGCGCCACTGGTTGGAAGGGGCAGCTCAGCCTTTCGTGGTCTGGACCGACCATAAGAACTTGGAATACATCAGGACGGCCAAGCGCCTGAATGCCCGCCAGGCGTGCTGGTCACTGTTCTTCGCTAGGTTCACTATCAACTACCGCCCGAGGTCCAAAAATAAGAAACCAGACGCGTTGTCCAGACAGTTCGCGCCAGAAGCACCAGAAGAGGAGGTCCATACCATTTTTCCTGCTTCGTGCATCGTGGGGGCTGTTTCCTGGTTCATCAGAGACAAGGTCCTGAAGGCATTGGAATCCGAACCCGACCCTGGCGACGGGCCAGTGGGGAGACTATTTGTGCCTTCATCGGTCCGAGGTGATGTCATTCACTGGGCACATACCTCAAAGCTCGCTTGCCATCCTGGTGTCTCCCGGTCAGTCAATCTCCTCCAGCAGTCCTTTTGGTGGCCCAGGCTCCGGGAGGACATCTCCAACTACGTACGCACCTGCCCACAGTGTGCCATGAATAAGTCATCTAAATCTCCCCCTGCGGGTCTCCTCCACCCCCTGCCGGTCCCCAGTAGGCCCTGGTCACACGTTGCCCTGGACTTTGTCACCGGCCTGCCCGACTCCAACTCATATAACACCATCTTGACCATTGTGGACCGGTTCTCCAAGGCGGCCCACTTTGTGCCTCTCCCCGGGCTCCCCTCGGCGTGCGAGACTGCCGATCTTTTGGTGCAGCATGTGGTCAGGCTGCATGGCATTCCAGCTGACATCGTCTCTGATAGGGGGCCACAATTCATGTCCAAAGTCTGGAAGAGCTTCTGCAACGCTCTGGGAGCCACGGTTAGCCTGTCGTCGGGACATCATCCACAGTCTAATGGGAAGTGCAAGCGCACCAACCAGGAACTAGAGGCCGCTCTGCGCTGTGTCACCTCCTCCAGCCCCTCTTCCTGGAGCACCCATCTTCCCTGGGTGGAATACGCCCATAACTCCACCTTGTCTTCGGCCATTGGGATGTCCCCCTTTCGGGCATCCCTAGGTTATGACCCCCCCGCTGTTCCCTGAGGAAGAAGGTGAGGTGGCAGTCTCCTCCATCCAGGCTCACCTGAGACGGTGTCGACGGCTGTGGACAAAGACGCGCCAGGCCCTGTTACGCATCGCGCAACTCCAACTCTGCTAATCGCTGCAGGAGGTCTGCGCCATGCTACCAGGTGGGTCAGCAAGTGTGGTTGTCAGCCCAGAATATTAACTTGAAGGGGGAGAAGAAGAAGCTGGCTCAATGCTTCGTCGGACCTTACCCTGTAACTAAGGTAGTCAATCCGGTGGCTGTGCGTTTTGCTCCCCCCCCCCCCCCCCCGTGTTCATCCCACTTTTCATGTCTCTCAAGTCAAACATGTGGTGTCTAATCCTCTCTGCCCCCCCCCCCAAGGCACCGCCTCCTCCTAGAATGATCGACGGACACCCGACGTGGAGCATCACTGCTATCTTGGACTCCCGACGTCGGGGCTGGGGGTTGCAGTATTTGGTGGACTGGGAGGGTTATGGTCCGGAGCACAGAGGCTGGGTGCACCCCTCCTTCGTGCTGGACAAGCAACTCGTTGAGGAGTTCCATTGGGCCCACCCGGACAAGCCAGCGCCAGGAGGCGCTGCTCGGGGGGGCAGTACTGTCACAACTCGCTCCCACCTGTCATCTGCTCCAGCCGTGCGCACACCTGCGCTTCATTAGGCTACCTCCATTTAACCTGCTCTGCCTGTAGCCTTGGCCTGGAGCCGTCAGCTCATCTCCATGCTCAAGCTCTGCATTCTCCTACTCCTCTCGGCCAACGCTGCTACTCGTCTTCCTCACGTAAGATTATCACTTACCTGCTTTCCAAGATCTTCCCCTGTGCACAGGTGGATCCTGCCGGCAGCGGAAGAATCCCTTCATCGCCTCACCTCTTCAGTCTCTTCCCTGTCGAGCGCAGCAGGGCGCTCTCTCCCAGGCGGGAGCATTGCTTGCCAACGCCAGCCACCAAGACATCTGCAAGTAAGCCACATTACAGCTTTCATCACTTCACCGTGATAATAGCTCATCCATTGTCCTCTGCTCTGTCTTCAGAGTTGCCTGGTTGTACGGTGTCCTGTTCTGCCCTCGGTGCTCTTCAGTCCCCAAGAAGACATTCACATTCCTCACTCACGCATTCATACATCTGTTGTTGAATAAAACTCTTAAATCTCAGCCGAGCCTGCGTGCGTGTTTCCTGAGCCAGATAACATGTCAGTGAAACCTGGAGGGGCGTGGCTGGGAGGAACAGACTTCCCGGTCTGAACCTGAGTGGTGTTCAGTTATAGAGGGTATGCATATGATGTCACTGAACGGAACTCATGTCAGTTAAAAAAACAATGAGTGGCAAAAATGAATGGCAGCATTAGGGTGTATGCAGTAAAACACAAAAAATACACACAATATTAAGTCACAGCAGTACATACAGTACCTGCTTATATTGTGGAGAGCTAATGTTATTATTCTATCTTGATTAATTGTCAAAATAAATAAATTAATAATAAAAGGCTCTGATTCAGTTCTTTGCTTACCATGTGCTCCTTGGTCTTTACCTACACATCACTACAGTCAAGTAAATGGTGTGATATTAACATCTAAAGTAAAAAAAAAAGTACTCTGTGCACTGCTGTGATGAAATATTTTGTGTGATTTTTATGTTTTGCTGCATACAAAATAAAGCTGTCACGTGATTACCACTCAGTGCTCTGTTGCTGTGGCAGCTGTCCTATAACTGCCAAGAATTCTGTTCCAATGAATCCCCTCTATTGGACTTCTGTGCTAACCACAGTTTGTCCATAACGAACACCATGTTCAAGCATAAGGGTGTCCACATGTGCACCTGGCACCAGGACACTCTAGGTCGCAGGTCGATGATCGATTTTGTTATCGTGTCATCAGACCTGCGACCATATGTCTTAGACACTTAGGTAAACAGAGGTGCAGAGCTATAAACTGATCACCAACTGGTGGTCAGTTGGATCCAATGGCAGGGAAGGATGCCACTCAGACCCAGAAAACCTAAACGTAGAGTGAGGGTGTGCTGGGAACGTCTGGCTGAGACCCCTGTCCGAGAGGATTTCATCTCCCACCTCTGGAAGAACTACAACCACATTCTGAGGGAGTCTGGAGACATGGAGTCTGAATGGGCCATGTTCTCCACCTCCACTGTTGAAGCAGCTATACAGAGCTGCAGCCGCAAGATTGTTGGTGCATCTCATGGTGGCAACCCCCAAACCAAGTGGTGGACACCAGTGGTGAGGGGGGCCATTAAGCTGAAGAAGGAGTCCTATTAAGCTTGGTTAGCTTGTGGGTGTCCCAAAACAGCTGCGGTGTACTGGCAGGCCAAGTGGAGTGCAGCTTGGGTGGTTGCTGAGGCCAGAACTTGGGTGTGGGAGGAGTTCGGTGAGGCCATGGAACAAGACTTTTGGTTGGCCTCGAAGAGATTCTGGCAAAATGCCCAGTGGCTCAGGAGGGGGAAGCAGCTCCCTGTACACACTGTGTATGGTGTGGATGGGGCACTGCTGACTTCAGCTGTGGATATCATCGGGCGGTGGAAGGAATACTTCAAAGATCTCCTCAATCCCACTGGCACCTTCCACAGAGGAAGCAGGGCTTGAGGACGAGGGGGACAACTCATCCATCACAGGGACTGAGGTCGCCATAGTGGTTAAAAAACTCTTTGGTGGCCGGGCCCCGGGGGAGGATGAGATTTGCCATGAGAATCTCAAGGCCCTGGATGTTGAAGGGTTGTCATGGCTGACACGCCTCTGCAATGTTGGGTGGAGGACAGGGACAGTGCCTTTGGCATGGCAAACTGGAGTGGTGGTTCCTCTCTTTAAGAAAGGGGACCAGAGGTGTGCTCCACCTTGAGAGGGATCACACTCCTCACCCTCCCTGGGCAGGTCTATGCCCGAGTACTGGAGAGTCCCACCGCTGGTCAAACCTCAGATTCAGGAGAAGCAATCTGGTTTTTGCCATGGCTATAACACATTGGACCAACTCTTTACACTCTCGAGAATACTTGAGGGCTCGTGGGAGTTTGCCCAACCAGTCCACATGTGTTTTGTACACTTGGAGAAAGCATCTGACCACATCTCTTCTGGGTGGTGCTGCGGGAGTACGGGGTATCAGGCTTGTTGCTGTGAGATATCTGGTCCCAATACAACCATTGCAAGAGTTTGATTCATATTGCCAACACCCAGTCAAACTCGTTTCCAATGAGAGTTGGACTCCGCCAGGGCTGCCCTTTTTCACAGATCTTGTTCATAATTTTTATGGACCAGATATCTAGGTGTAGCCAAGGAATGGAGGGTGTCATGCTCAGTGAGCACAGGATCTCATTTCTGCTGTTTGCCAGTGATGTTGTCCTGTTGGGTCATCCAGCAATGACCTACAGGGTTTGCTGGGATGGTTTGTTACTGAGTGCGTAAAGACTGGGATGAGAATCAACACCTCCAAGTCCGAGTCCATGGTCCTCAGCCGGAAAAAGGTGGATTGTCCTCTCCGGGTTGGGGACAAACTCCTGCCCCAAGTTGAGGAGTTCAAGTATCTTGGGGTGTTTTTCACCAGTGAGGTGAGAATGGAGCGAGAGATTCACAGATGAATTGGAGCAACATTTGCTGTAATCTGGATGTTGTACCAGTCCGCTGTGGTGAAGAGGGAGCTGAGCTCTAAAGCAAAGCTGTCAGTTTACCGATCAATCTAAGATAATATAAGACAAACTTTATTGTCCCTCAAGGGGAAATTTGTCTTGGGCTTGTCACCTGTGCTGCAACCACACAATCCACACATACACAATGGATGTAGTACATAATGAATGAAATAAAACCCAATAAATAATACAAGTACATACATACATAAATATATAACAGCAGTCATTAAGAACAGGAGTTATCAGTGTCCCTGACCTATTTATCTGAGTTTAAAAGTTTTACTGACGTCGGGATAAATGAGTTCTTGTATCGATTGAAGCTGCACTTGGGGACTCTATCTCCTCCCTGAGGGCAGCCGCACATAGTCACTGTTTAGTACATGGCTCATGTCACTGATTATTTTTTGAGCTTGTCTACAAGCTCAAATCTACGTTCCTACCCCTACCTATGGTCATGAGATTTGGGTAATGATAGAAAGACTGAGGTGGCGAATAGATAGATTAGATTAGATAGATAGATTAGATAGATAAATAGATACATACATACATACACACATACATACATACTTTATTTCAAACAAAAAGGTAAAAAAACAAAACAAATGACAAATGCAATAAAAGTGACAGTGTCCAGTGCTCGAAAGGGAGAAGGAAGACGTGAACGCTTACGGTGGGGAAAAAGTATTTAGTCAGCCACCAATTGTGCAAGTTCTCCCACTTAAAAGATGAGAGAGGTCTCCAATTTTCATCATAGGTATACCTCAACTATGAGAGACAAAATGAGAAAAAAAAATCCAGAAAATCACATTGAAGGATTTTTAATGAATTAACTGATAAATTCCTTGGTAAAATAAGTATTTGGTCACCTACAAACAAGCAAGATTTCTGGCTCTCACAGACCTGTAACTTCTTCTTTAAGAAGCTCCTCTGTTGTCCACTCGTTACCTGTATTAATGGCACCTGTTTTTTTTTATTTTATTTTTTTATTTATTTTACCTTTATTTAACCAGGAAAAAAAACCCATTGAGATTAAAAACCTCTTTTTCAAGGGAGTCCTGGCCAAGAGGCAGCAAAAAAAAAAAAAAATCACAAATACACTTAAAATGACATACAAATCATATAAAACAGTTACAAATTAGTGAGGCCGTCTCAAGTGTTCTCAAACTGGATTTAAAGTCGTTCAATGAAACAAGTTTCGTCTGTTTGAACTCGTTATCAGTATAAAAGACACCTGTCCACAACCTCAAACAGTCAGACTCCAAACTCCACTATGGCCAAGACCAAAGAGCTGTCAAAGGACACCAGAAACAAAATTGTAGACCTGCACCAGGCTGGGAAGACCGAATCTGCAATAGGTAAGCAGCTTGGTGTGAAGAAATCAACTGTGGGAGCAATTATTAGAAAATGGAAGACATACAAGACCACTGATAATCTCCCTCGATCTGGAGCTCCACGCAAGATCTCACCCCGTGAGGTCAAAATTGTGATATCCTACCGTGTAGCAATGATCACACTTGAGTTATTTCTTTGGCTAACTCTGCCATTTATTCTGTAACACACACAACAAGACTGAACATGGATTCTGCGCGGGGTTTTCACACTCTTGTTCTAATGTGTCCCCTTAATAGTAGTGCTGAACAATACAGGTAGTTCCCCCTAGAGGCATGTGCCAGTAATGTTTTAAATTAGACTTGCAGTCTACCACATCCCTCCCCTCTAGATTAAACTACTTTTAATTACACTAGCCAAGTATGCTAGACATCCTGGAACTCCCATTTAATCCTAAACAATCACAGTTACTTTTAACTTCTTAAACACATGTGCCATACATATAATTTCTTTCTCTTTTCTTTTCTTTTTTTTTTTTTTTCACATGTATAACATACATAACAGTCTAACTGGGGAATTGGTTTGACTACCGCATCCCAGTGAGGTTCCAGGACGCATTCTTGTCCTGTGGCTGGGGAACTCACTACTGACTAAGTATAGTCCTTCAAGTAGTCTGGAGCTTTCCTAGCTCGCTGAGATCTTCTCACGGCGGGTGAGCCAACTGCAGGTGAAGACTCAGACTGCTCCACTGTTTCGGCTGCTGCAGTGCTGCCCGTAGAATCTGCAGAGACGGTTACCTCAGGTTTCACCTGAAGTGGTGGTTCGTTGATGCTCTCCTCAGGATGGGTGTCAGACAACACCTCTGGTGCCATCGGCAGGGGAATGGAGCTCCTACCACGAACTTGGTCGATGTGTCGCCTCACCACTTGTCCATGACCTAATGTCACCTTGAATGACACAGGGCCTGTCTTTTCTGTTATTTCTCCTGGTACCCAGGCTGGTCCTGAGCCAAAGTTGCGGGTGTAGACCACGTCTCCTTCTCTCAGTATTCTCTCTCTAGCATGCATGTCATGATAACCCTTTTGTTTCTCTTGTTTATCATGCACTTTGTTTCTGAAGTCTGGATGTATTAAGTCAAATGTTGACCTCAACTTCCTTCCCATCCATGGACCTGCGTAGTCAATGTGAATTCTTCTCCATGGTTTATCTGGAACTTCCCAGGGATGTAGTGGGGCTGCTGGAGGACTGTTCCTGTTCTCCTGGCATGCCGCACATGACTTCACAAGCGCCTCCACCTCTGCATCCATGTTGGGCCACCACATGTAACTCCTCGCCAACGCTTTCATGCGAGTGATGCCAGGGTGTGCTTGGTGTAGTTGTTGCAGTAAGGCATTCCGACCAGGTGGTGGAACAACCACGCGTCCTCCCCACAGGATACAACCTTCCTGGGTGCTGAGCTCATCCTGTCGTCGGGCATAGGGAATGAACTCAGGACTGTTCATCTTCGGCCATCCTCGCAAGATGTATTCTCGCACTCTTGCTAGAACAGGGTCTTTGTCTGTCCACTTCTTTATTTGTTGTGCGTTCACCAGGGGCACGCCGATATCTTCAAACAATAGCACTCTCTCCTCCTCCTCAGGCGTGCTGTCTCTTCCTCCATCCAAGGGTAGCCTACTCATCGCGTCAGCATTCGTATGGTCCCGTCCGGCTTTGTAACCGATGGTGTACTCATACGCTGCTAATGTAACGGCCCATCTCTGAATTCTCTGAGATGTCATCTGGGGTATGGCTCTCATTTCACTGAACAGTGAAATTAGTGGCTTGTGGTCAGTCACTATAGCGAACTGTCTCCCGTACAGGTATTTGTGGAATTTTTTTACACCAAATACTACTGCAAGGCCCTCCTTGTCTAGCTGGGAGTAGTTTTTCTCAGCTGCACTAAGAGTTCTTGAGACGAACCCTATGGGTCTCTCTGAGCCATCCTCCATACGATGAGAGAGTACAGCACCCACACCGTAGGGTGATGCGTCACACGCCAGGATGAGTGGTTTGTTTGAATCATAGTACACTAACACACTACAGGACTGAAGTAGCGCTTTGGACTCTTCAAACGCCTTCTGCTGCTTGACCCCCCATGACCATTTTTCTTCCTTCTTAAGTAAGGTATGTAGTGGTGCCAGCAGCGTGGAGAGCTTTGGGAGGAACCTATGGTAATAGTTCAACAAGCCCAGGTAGGCTTTTAACTCAGTAACATTTTGTGGCTCAGGCACCTCCGCAATGGCTTCCACTTTGTCTGTTAGAGGGTGTAGACCACTGGCGTTGATCTTGTGGCCTAGGAACACCACCTCTTTTCCCATGAACTCACACTTGCTTCTTTTGAACCTCAGACCGCTTTTCTCCAACCGTTGAAGCACTTCCTCCAGCGTTTTCAGATGTTCTTGTTCATTTGGTCCTGTACAAAGGATGTCATCCAAATAAATGGCAACATTCGGAATTCCACCTAGGATGCCCTCCATAGTTCTCTGGAATATAGCAGGACTGGAAGCTACTCCAAATGGTAAGCGTGTGTAGGTATATAAGCCTTTGTGTGTATTGATGGTTACATACTTTCTTGATTCTTCTTCCAGGACTACTTGTTGATAAGCGTGACTCATGTCTAATTTCGTGAAGTGTCGGCCGCCGTTCAGCTGTGCGAAGAGGTCCTCCACTTTAGGAATTGGATACTGATCCACCCGTGATGCTCGATTGACAGTGAGTTTGTAATCTCCACATATTCTAATGGAGCCATCCGGCTTTCTCACTGGGACTATGGGCGCCGCCCATTCTGCAACCTGCACTGGCTCAATGATCTTGTCATCCAGCAGCCTCTGTAGCTCGCTTTCAACCAGTGGCTTGACTGCATAGGGTACCGGTCGGGGTTTGCAGAATCGTGGTTGGGCCTCCTTGTCCACATTAATCTTTGCAGTGACACCTTTTAGCTGTCCCAAGCCTTCTTTGAACACCTCAGCGTGTCTTTCGAGGATCTCCTCCAGCTGCAATTTGGGCTGAGATTCCACTTTATTCACCAACTGATCAATCATGGCCAGTTCTTGTAGCCAACTTCGCCCTAGTAGATTTGGTCCTTCGCTCCCAACTACTACTACAGGTAAGTCCTTTTCTTTGTTTTCGTGTTGCACCTTCACTTGTGCCATGCCTAGCACGTCTAGCTTCTCTCCTGTGTATGTTTTTAATTTTAATGAACAGGGATTTAATTCTGCTGTGTCTGTTTTCTTCCACAGTTGTGTATATTGCTGTTTACTTAATATGGTTACTCCACAGCCTGTATCAACTTCAAATGTTACTTTCATTCCATTAACATTCATGGTACGCGTGATGGGCGCTACCTTGGTCAGCTCCTCTGACGTGTTGTAAATTGTGTGAAAATCCATGTCTTCTGTATCACTTTCTCCCTCCCCTCTCAGTTGATTCGCTCGCTGTTCCTTTCCTGTGCCCTTTTTTTTATTCTTTTTCCCATTAACTGTTGCTTTCAGTACCTGTGCGCTGTCCACCTTTATTCTACATGCTTTCTTAATGTGCCCTCGCTTGCCACAATTATGACACAGCTCAGTGGCAAATTTGCACTCGGCGGCATTGTGCTGGCCTTTGCAGCGATAACAACTGGGGAATTTGTGCTGATTTTTGTCAGTCGACACTTTGTGGACACCTACTTGGGTCTTAGGCACACGAACATGCGTTGCTGTGTCCTCTGTTTGCTTCCCTTGCATTTCTCTCACATCTTTAGATGCTGTTTCCATCACTTGGCATAATTCCAAAGCCTTTGCAAAAGTGAGTTTTGTTTCAGATAAAAGTCGCCGTTGCATTCGGTCATCATTCACTCCACACACAAGTCTGTCTCTTAACATTTCTTCCAATGAGTCTTTGTAATCACAGTGCAGTGTTAATTTCTTCAATTCTGCCACATACTCTGCTATGGACTCAGTGTTCCTCCTTATGCGTGAATTAAATTTGAATCGTTGCACGATTTCACTCGGTTTGGGGCTGAAGTGCTTCTGAAGCTCAGCAGTAAGCTGGTCGTACGTTTTATCTTTCGGTAATGCAGGGCTTATTAAATTTCTCAACAAGCTGTAAGTAGTTGCACCAACTCCACTCAACAGTACAGCCTTCCTTTTGTCTGGCTCCTCAATATCATTAGCTTGGAAGAAAAAGTCCAACATTTCACTATATTCTTCCCATGACTGAGTCGAGTTATCAAAAGGGGTTA
Source organism: Pholidichthys leucotaenia (assembly GCA_020510985.1). NCBI lineage: Eukaryota > Metazoa > Chordata > Actinopteri > Cichliformes > Pholidichthyidae > Pholidichthys > Pholidichthys leucotaenia. The sequence continues at coordinate 229,246 of JAJAQF010000111.1, forward strand.
CCGTTCCGATTACAGCCGCCATTGCTCGTCGTGGTGGGGAAACCTCGTTTTTCCTCCTCTGAACTTGCACTCGAACTACTGGAGTCACTTGAGTTCGCCACACTTGCAACGTTCTCTGTTTCTCGCCGCTGATTTTTTTCTTTTAATCCTCGTCGCCAATTGTGTGATATCCTACCGTGTAGCAATGATCACACTTGAGTTATTTCTTTGGCTAACTCTGCCATTTATTCTGTAACACACACAACAAGACTGAACATGGATTCTGCGCGGGGTTTTCACACTCTTATTCTAATGTGTCCCCTTAATAGTAGTGCTGAACAATACAGGTAGTTCCCCCTAGAGGCATGTGCCAGTAATGTTTTAAATTAGACTTGCAGTCTACCACAAAAATGATCACGAGAACAGTGAGCAAAAATCCCAGAACCAAACGGGGGGACCTAGTGAATGCTCTGCAGAGAGCTGGGACCAAAGTAACAAAGGCTACATCAGTAACACACTATGCCGCCAGTGACTCAAATCTTGCAGTGCCAGACGTGTCCCCCTGCTTAAGCCAACCCATGTCCAGGCCCGTCTGAAGTTTGCTAGAGAGCATTTGGATGATCCAGGAGAGGACTGGGAGAATGTCATATGGTCAGATGAAACCAAAATAGAACTTTTTGGTAAAAACTCAACTTGTCGTGTTTGGAGGAGAAAGAACGCCATATCCACTGTGAAGCATGGGGGTGAAAACATTATACTGTGGGGCTGTTTTTTTGCAAAGGGACCAGGACGACTGATCCATGTAAAGGAAAGAATGAATGGGGCCATGTATCGTGAGATTTTGAGTGAAACCCTCCTTCCATCAGCAAGGGCACTGAAGATGAAACGTGGCTGGGTCTTTCAGCATGACAATGATCCCAAACACACTGCCTGGGCAACGAAGGAGTGGCTTCGTCAGAAGCATTTCAAGGTCCTGGAGTGGCCTAGCCAGTCTCCAGATCTCAACCCCATAGAAAATCTTTGGAGGGAGTTGAAAGTCCATGTTGCCCAGCGACAGCCCCAAAACATCACTGCTCTAGACGAGATCTACATGAAGGAATGGGCCAAAATACCAGCAACAGTGTGTGAAAACTTTGTGAAGACTTACGGAAAACGTTTGACCTCTGTCATTGCCAACAAAGGGTATATAACAAAGTATTGAGATGAGCTTTTGTTATTGACCAAATACTTATTTTACCGAGGAATTTACCAATTAATTCATTAAAAATCCTTCAATGTGATTTTCTGGATTTTTTTTTTCTCATTTTGTCTCTCATAGTTGAGGTATACCTATGATGAAAATTGGAAACCTCTCTCATTTTTTAAGTGGGAGAACTTGCACAGTTGGTGGCTGACTAAATACTTTTTTCCCCACTGTATTTACTACAACTCCTCTTTTCCCTAAATACAACCCATGTGAAGTATATACAAATTACCTCATTTAAGACCCCAAGTTGACAATTAACTATATTTTGTACATATCAACATTGATGCCCATCCATCCCAACATACATACAGTCCATACATCAAAACCAGCCCCAACCAACACAGATATACACAGTACTGTCCCACCCACCATTCCATAGTGTCCCAGAGTGAGCATAGTGAATCGTACATATAAATACTACCCTTCTAACATATATTCTTTCAGCAAATAATGTTTATACCTATTTTTGAATTGATTTCTGTTTGTACATAGTTTCAGTTCCGGCTCCAGACTGTTCCACAAATCCACCCCACAGACAGATAGGCACAGACTTTTCTTAGTTGTTCGTACCTTAGGTTTTGTAAAGTTTAAGTCTCCTCTCAAATTATAATCATTGTCTCTTTTTTGCATATTTTTTGTGTATTAGTTGGGAGTTGATTATTAATTGCCCTGTACATGACTTTTGCTGTCTTAAATTTAACTAAATCCATGAACTTTATGACATGTGACTTTAAAAACTACAAATTGGTATGGCCTCTATATCCTACATTATTTATTATCCTTATAGCGTTTTTTGTAATGTGCATATTGACTGTAGGTTGGTCCTGTAGGTGTTTCCCCAGACCTCTACACAGTAGTTAAGATAAGGTAGAAACAGTGAATTGTACAGTAAGAACAATGATTTATAGTCCAAGATGTGTCTTGTCTTCCCCAGTATGCCTATACATTTTGCCAACTTGGCCCAGATGTGACTGATGTGAGGTTTCCAGCAGATTTTATTGCCTAGCGTTACCCCCAGAAACTGATTTTCTTGTACTGTTTCTATTCTGGTATCATCTATCGTTATCATTATGTCATGATTTATTTTATAATTTCCAAACAACATAATCTTTGTTTTTCTTTTCAAATTTAGAGATAATTTATTTTTGTTGAGCCACTGCATTAACCTTTTCATTTCAGTTGTGACCACCTCTAAAACCTGCTGCAAATTTTTACCAGTGCAAAGGATATTTGTGTCATCAAATGAATTTCAGAATTTTTGATATTTGGCATATGTCATTTACGTATATATAAGATAAAGAGTTTGGGTCCCAAAACTGACCCCTGGGGCACACCACAAGTGATGTCCATGAAGGGTGATTTGTGCTCACCAATTTGTACAAATTGTTGTCTGCTACTTAAATAACTTTCCACCCAACTCAGTCCGACCCCTCTTATCCCATACCTTTCCAATTTCCTCAGTAAAATTCCGTGGTCGATGGTGTCAAAAGCTTTCTTTAAATCTATAAATACTCCTACAGCAAACTTTTTTTTATCTATACAACTAGTAATTTCTTCAATAAGTTCGATCAGTGCCAAAGATGTAGCTTTATCTGCTCTAAAACCATACTGGCTGTCTGTAAGGGGGTTGTGTTTTTCAATGAAATCATCCAGTTTCTTAGTGAAGATTTTTTCAAGTATTTTGGAGAATTGTGAGAGTAAAGAGACTGGCCTGTAATTTGTGAAACAATGACTGTCTCCTGTTTTGTACAGTGGTATTACTTTTGCTTTTTTCATTTTGTTTGGAAATTTACCAGTTTGAAATGATAGGTTACAGATGTGGGTGAGTGGCTTAACAATTCCTTCAATTACTTTTTCACTATTGTCATGTCAGTTTCATTCCAGTCCGTTGATTTTTTGTTCTTAAATTTACTCACAGTCTCAATAATTTCCTTTTCATTAACTGCACCCAAAAAGATTGTGTTTGGATTTCTATCTTCTATTTCATTTATAGAACCACTGTTGTTTGTTTCTGGTGTCACTATTGATTTTGCTAATTCGGGACCAACGTTTACAAAAAAATTATTGAAACCACTGACCACATCCTCCATATTATTTATCAAATTGTCATTTTCAATAAAATATTCTGGATAATTAGCATTCATTGATCGGTTACTAATAATCTCATTTAGCACTTGTCATTTTCCTCTTAAGTTATTCTTATTATCCTCTAATATTCTGTTGTAGTATTCTTTCTTACAAGTCCTCATTATATTAGTTATCTTGTTTTTATATCTTTTATATTTGATCTCAGCCTCTACCATTCTACAGACGTGGACAAAATTGTTGGTACCCCTCTGTTAATGAAAGAAAAACCCACAATGGTCACAGAAATAACTTGAATCTGACAAAAGTGGTAATAAATAAAAATTCTATGAAAATTAACCAATGAAAATCAGACAATGCTTTTGAATTGTGGTTCAACAGAATTACTTTAAAAAACAAACTCATGAAACAGGCCTGGACAAAAATTATGGTACCCCTAGAAAAGACTGAAAATCATAAGATATGATAAGATAAGATAAGCCTTTATTAGTCCCACAATGGGGAAATTCCAGGATTGCAACAGCACAGGGACAGCAACACTCAGAGTAACAATCAGGAAGACAAGAAAAACAAGAGAAGCGAATATACATATGTACACATAAATATATAAATATATAAACACACACAGTGCGGAGCATTGTAGCTAGATGGAATAAACAGCATAACCGTCTACTTAGTTATCCTACATAGTATGAATATGTACCCATACATATTGTCACCCTCCGTAGCGACTGATATTGTCCTAGTTGTATACTGGAGGGGACCATTTGTGTAAGTCTGTTGCGTCTTTTGCATTCAATACTATTAGGTTGTCACGTTTTTTTTTTTTTTGCTATCTCTGCAAGCAGCCCTGCATAGGTTACACAGTCTGACAACCTTAGGTAGGAAGGACTTGCGAAACCTCTCGGTTGCGTACCGAGGATTTCAAAAACTTTATCATATACAAATGTATTTACTGCGGCAAATTCTAATTTAAAAAAAAAACAGTGTCTTTAAAAAATAAGGCCATGGCTTTTACCTTCTTTTCCGACTTTCTAAGTCGGACTTTTACAAAACTTTTAATAAAGCATTTGACGCGTTTGTGACGATGGGATGTCACCACTGTATGTCTAGTTGTATTGTGTGATTATGTTATATTTGTAATGTTATAAATGGCAGTATGATTATTTGTTAAAGTGCACACAGTAATTTGGGATTTGTCTTTGTTAATTTGAATGCCCTTGGGAGATAACTATTATGGTTAAGTATTAGGTAAAATAATTGATAAAGGATTTATTTCACATACCTTTGCCAACAGGCTTCCTGTGGGTGTCCAGGAAAAAGACTCTGTGAGGGGTTGAGGGCCTTTTATAGGACACCAGCAGGAAGGAGACATGTGTGGTAAGTTAGAGGGGTGGTTTAACATTTGTAAATAGGGGTTGAAATTATTTATTGAATTATTTATATTGCTATTTATTGTATGTTATTTATATTTATATTGTACATACTTGGGGAAATTATTTATGTATTTTTAGATGTTAGTGGGTATGTGTTAAGAATAGGAATGTTGAATGTTTTACCTGGGATTATGGTAGGGGCTAATCAGCCCTAATTATCTCGTATATTATATAACAGGTATAAGATATCACCAGTGGCGTGCTTACTATTCTCGGTATGCTTCTTGGCTGGCGAAGTGCATTTTGTTTTGAAGGATCATGTCAGATGTTTTCCTGGAAATTGTTGCTTGTAAGTTAATGAAATAAATGGACTAATGGAAAATTGAAATCTGCCTCGCATCGCCTCGACGCTACTTTGTCACAGCGTTACATAGTGCCATTTTACCATCTACATTAGAAAAATGTGGTAAAAGAACCCACCCATCTACTCAACAAACGTGAGGTTGTTCTATCCAATGAACGGAGAGGGAGAGTCCTTCCACTGTAACGGTCTACAGGTGGGCCCTTACCGTCAACCAATGAAGCTACAAGGGTGGAGCGAGTGAAAATCATTTAAATAAGTAGCCTGAAATCGGAAAAATGAAACAAACTTTGGGAAAAAGACAGGAAAAAAACTCCACCATGACTAAGAGGCCGAGCGATCTTCATCTGATCAACGAGACACCCGTCTCCACCTTGTTACAGAGCGCTCCGGGATTAGCGCCGAAAAGAGAATGTTGTATCTTTGGTGCATCCAGATCCCCATAATCAGGAGTCTTCAGGAGGAATGGCAGATAGAAGCTGGAGGTAGATGGGGCTACGTGTTCAACTACGCAAGTAGCGAAATGTATTTTTACCAGTTGGATGAAGGAGAAACTTTTCACCTGCTCTCCAGACAAGCCACACTTTAGGCCGTGGACTGGCGCGTACTGCAAAACGTGATTTACCCCGATCTGAAAACAAGCAACATACTTCGCCAACAGATGGGAGTGGAAGACAAACCTGCTACAAAAGACCAACAGACGCAGACACCTATGCGTGTGAAACGAGAGCAACCAATGGTATTTGTTACTGGAAGAGCATTGGCTAGTAGTGTTTGGGAAATGAAGGCATCCCCGTCTGGCAGGTGGTACTTCCAAGCCACACGTCAGGTATCAACGGGTGATGCCCCATCCAAGGACGAATTCATCTTGCAGTATTTCAGTTCCAAATACAGTGTGTTCCAGACAGTGTTACGCTTACCTACAATGGCATGGGTCAAAATGGTTGATGAGAAAGGCAAAAAGCTCAAGGCCCTTTTCCTTTCCAGCCATACCGCAAGAGATATGGTCATGGTGAAAAAAACCCTAGCTTTGCCAGATGACGCCATTCCCACAACCTCCCTCACCTAACTCCGCCCCTCCTAACGATTTTAAAAGAAGACCGCTGACCACCCATCTAATCCCAAACCAAAATGGATGCAAACCCACGTGTGACTCTCCAAGGGTGTTTTGAACGAAGCCCTTGGGAAGAATTATCGTCTTTGAAAATATCGAGCGAGGTTGACCACACACCTTCACAAACACACTTCCCAGATACCGGGGGCCCTCTTCAACCGTCTTCACCCACCCTCCCTTCTGCAACAGAGTGAATCCATTCTATGGATGCTGAAGAATGCGCCGCTGACCCTCCACACAGTTCTTCCTCTACAGGCCTCAACGTGGTTTTTGAGGAAGGTGACCCAGTACACACAGCGGCTCATCTACTTCCCGTGTTTCTGGATATAGTAAAATTTGGGTTGATAAAATTTCTGTATTTTACCATTGGCAAATATGGAGAAGAAATATGCAGCGGTGGTCAGATTAACCACTTGGATCAAATCCGCCACAATTGCCCGGTGGAGTCAAAATATTTCTTTCTGACCTACTTTGAAGAGATCACAAAAAGACTGCGGAACAGGTGCCTCATTCTGGCGCTCCAGAGACTGACCAAATTAAACTGCATGTATACTTGTATACTGCTGTACGTCGGAATTACAGAGGCTTTTTTCACGAACTTAGACATACACCACGCGTCATCCCCAAGATTTCTGAGATTTCAGAAACGCTGTTTGCGGGCGATGAGAAAATGGTTCATCATTTGCAAAGAGCTGAGGACTATTGGCAAGGTCATCTGTTTTTCAATAGATTTGACCAACCGCCCTCCCCCCTGTCTGCACAACAACCACTGCTGCCTCTAAGAAATCAAGTCCTGCTGCCCACTCCCCACTCCACCGACACCCCCCCCCCACTCCCAACACACAGCCCCCCATCCTGACCCTGACCAAGACCCAGGTGAGGACGGAGCTGAGGAAGATCAAGGCGAGGAAGGCGTCGGGACCGGACGGCATCAGCGCAAAGCTCCTCAAGTCCTGTGCAGACCAGCTGTGTGGGATTGTGACGTATATCTTCAACATGAGCCTGAAACTGGGGAGGGTACCACAGCTGTGGAAAACATCTTGTGTGGTACCTGTACCAAAAACTTCCCACCCCAAAGACCTGAACAGCTACAGACCGGTGGCCTTGACGTCCCACTTGATGAAGACCCTGGAGAGACTGCTCCTTGCTCATCTCCGCCCCCTGGTGGAACCAGCGATGGATCCACTCCAGTTCGCCTACCAGCATGGCATTGGGGTGGAGGATGCGGTGATCTTCCTCCTTCACCGTTCTCTGTCCCACCTGGAGAAGCCCGGGAATATGGTGAGGATCATGTTCTTTGACTTCTCCAGTGCTTTCAACACCATCCAACCGATGATCCTGAAGGACAAGCTGCTGCGCGCAGGGGTGGACCAGCACCTGTCATCATGGATCCTGGACTACCTCACGAACCGGCCTCAGTTTGTGAGAACCCGGGACTGTGTTTCCAACACGATCATCAGTAGCACGGGGGCCCCCCAGGGAACGGTGCTGGCTCCCTTCCTGTTCACTCTTTATACTGCGGACTTCTCACACAACACAACACATTGCCATCTACAGAAGTTCTCTGATGACTCTGCGATCGTTGGTCTCATCTCCAACGGAGATGAAGCTGAGTACAGAGGGCTTATCCAGGACTTTGTGGACTGGTGCCATCGGAACTGCCTCCAGATCAATGAGAGGAAAACTAAGGAGCTGGTGGTGGACTGCCGCAGGCATGGGCAGCCCCTCACAGCACCAGTAAATATACAGGGAACAGACATCGAGATGGTGACATCCTATAAGTACCTGGGTATTCATCTGAACAATAAACTAGACTGGTCACACAATACTGACGCACTCTACAAGAAGGGACAGCGCAGGCTGTTCCTGCTGAGGAGACTCAGGTCTTTTGGTGTACAAGGGGCGCTGCTGAAGTCATTCTATGACACGGTGGTGGCATCAGCCATCACTTTTGGAGTGGTCTGCTGGGGCAGTGGCATTACTGCAGCCGATAGGAAGAGACTGAACAAACTGATTAAGAAAGCTAGCTCTGTCCTGGGGCAGCGCCTTGATCCGATGGAGGAGATAGGAGAGAGAAGGACGGTGGCTAAACTGTCATCTCTGCTGGAGTCCGAGTTCCACCCTATGCAGGACATACTGGATGCACTGAGGAGCTCATTTAGCAGCAGACTACATCATCCCAGGTGCACAACCGAGAGGTTTGGTAGGTCCTTCCTACCAACGGCTGTCAGACTGTACAACCTAAGCAGGGCTGCTCGCAGAGATAGCAAAAAGACGTAACAAACTAATAGTTTTTTTTGAATGCAAAAGATGCAATAGACTTACACTATGGTCCTCTCCGGCATACAACTAGGAACATACCGGTCGCTATGGAGGGTGAGAATATGTATGGGCACATAATCATACCATGTAGGATAACTAAATAGACGGTTATGCTGTTTCATCCCACCTAGCAACAATGCTCTGCACTGTGTGTGTTTATATATTTACATATTTATTCCATCTAGCTACAATGCTCAGCACTGGGTGTGTTTATATTTATATATCTATATATTTATTCCATCTAGCTACAATGCTCAGCACTGGGTGTGTTTATATTTATATATCTATATATTTATTCCATCTAGCTACAATGCTCCGCACTGTGTTTTTATATATCTACATATTATTCCATCTAGCTACATTGCTCCGCACTGTGTGTGTTTATATACTTGCATATTTATTCCACCTAGCTGCAATGCTCCATACTGTGTGTCTGTGTGTGTGTGTGTATATATATATTTTATAGTAATATGTACATATGTATACTAGCTGCTCTTGCTTGCTTGTTTTTTTTTTCTAGCCTTCTGATTGTTGCTCTGAGTGTTGCTATCCCTGTGCTGTTGCAATCCTGGAATTTCCCCGTTGTGGGACTAATAAAGGCTTATCTTATCTTATCTTATCTTATCTGGATGGTGAGAACTTTTGGGAGGAGAACTTTGTGGGTGATCCTGACAACGAGAGGAGTTGTGATATGGATGGTGATACAGACTCTGATATTGATTCTGATGCAGAGTCGGAAAACACTGATGCTGAAATGTAAGAAATGTTTTTTTTAATTAAATCTGCGTGCTTTTACTTAAACTAGCTCTGTTCCACAACCAATTGACTACTGGGAGAAATCATGGCAACGTGTATCACTATATCTGAGATTCTGAAGGAAAGTGCATAACAAAGACACATGATATTGACAATGGGCAGTGTTGGATATGAAGGGAGAAAGAGGACATAAAACACACAAGCCTGTTTAAAGCTATACCTGCACTTTGGAATACTGACACCAGAACAATTCTGGAAAACCAGAAGTGAAAGGGTTTTAGCAGTTTGTTCCATTTTAGCAGCATACTGTGAAGATAACACATGTAGCACTATTAAGCTAGCTACAATGCAAATCATGTCCGAGCATAAAATATTCCTAACATTAGAGGAATGATACTAATAAGTGGAGAAATTAAATGCAGTTCAGTCTTTTCACTGTGGAGACGAAAATATATGCAATTTCTGGGGGAAAAAAAAAAAAAAAAGCAGGGAAATGCATCTGCCCCAAAGGTGGGTCGTCTCCACAGTCCTGCCCCGACTCTCCTGCAGAAACTGGTTGATGTTTGGACCAACAGAAGGTGACTTTTAGGATGGAGGCATTTTCCAGCAGGAGTAGTTGTCAGGAAATGCATAGAGTATGATTGAAGAAATTTACTCCATTTATTAGCTTCAATCATCCTAATTTCATTCTGATTGCAACAGAATTTTACACCAGGACAAATTCAGGTCAGTTTTGGGGGGTTCTTTCCTTGGCATGTTTGACTTTACTTCCTCTGAAAGTACATGTCTGAAAGTACTACACTGAATACTGGCTCAGATTGTTTTTAGTAGTGATCTGAATGCTGACTTTTATTTTGACAGATCACACTGTGGTTGAGCTACTGTCAGTTTTGATTATAATTCCAATCTTTTTACTTTATAGTGCTTATTAAATATCAGTTGTTTCATGTTTGTGTGCTCAGTCTTTATAAAAGTTCACCTGTCTGTTTACAGCTGCACACAGTCTCCGTTCTGCTACATCTGTGACATATTATTTGGCCCAGGAAACACGCATGCAGGCTCAGACAGATTTGAAAGCTTTATTTCCAGCAATGTTTGTGTGTGGATGCGTGTATGTGAGATATGAGTGTAATGTGGGTGGAAGATGCAGTCAGGACAGAGCAGTACGCCGTACGGCCAGGCAACCCTATAAAGGCCCTTTTCCACTAGCTCCGCTCAGCCCCGATTGAAAACCCGACTCTACTCACTTCGGTTCGGTTCGGCCTCAGTTGCTTTTCAACTACTGCTGGCGCATCTGCTGGCACACCTGCTGTGGGTGGGATTTGGTGAACAGCAGGCGGCGCCACACCCTCGTGACGTGAAAAACGCGACCGAATCCTCCACAACAAACAAAATGGCTGATGACGAGGAGAGAAGGAAGGAGAGAGGAATGACTGTGACATGAAACTGGTTAAATCTATGGTGCTGACTTGTACTCTGCACAATCTGTGTGAGAGTCATGGAGAGATGTTTCACACTACATTGGATGATGCAGTAGATGAACCAGTGGTGGCAGCGGCACAGAGAGCAGAGGAGCAGGGTGGTGATATTGTAGCAAACTCAATATAAGCACCCTACTTGGCTTGACAAGTGGGTTGATCCTATTGGCGACACAGGTAGAGTGTGGGACTCTGGAGCAGGAGGTGTGAGCTCAAACCTCCTGGTGGGATGTCACCATGTCAAGCTGCACGTTACAATATAACACGAGATGCTGTGATGCAATACTTGTCTATTTATGTGCATACATATTTCAAAAATGTTTTTTGTAAATAAAATGTTGTGCATGGTTCATCTACCTGTCCTCTTGTTCATAACGCTTATCTGTTAAGGTAGGGGTAATTAGATTAGATTTGTTTATTTGACAGGGACAGTGCAATAAACATAGACAATTAATCATTGACAACCAATCTGATGTGTTGCACAGAGTGTATAGCTATTAGCTAATTTGCAGGAGCCGCAGGACAACAGAAGAAGGTGCGAGGCCATCAGCCTAATGATGACTCCACACTTCTCACTGTTGTGATAATTGCTCACGCTGAGCGCTCTGACAGCCCCGCTGTGGGGGTCACACACACGACGTGTTCCTCCCCAAACTCTCAATAATTTTTTTTCCCGTATATTTTTCTCTTTGACGTACAGAAATGGCAATACGCCCGTATTTGCTAAAATTGCATTTTCCCCGTATTAAAATACGGCGAAACCGTATCACTTGACAGGTATGTAATTACATGCAGAAACACCGCACAGGCCATCTTCACCAAAATCCAGCTCGACAAGCCACTTTTGCTTAGGTGGAAATGCAAATTGAACTATAATTCATGTGCTGATACATGTCATATTCCCATGTAAAGGTCTCCCACTTTTACTTACAAATTGATTTTTAATTTTTGGGAAAAGGGAATATAAATTTTGCACAACTTGTTGGTAACAACAGTTGTGTGCAACAAAAACACAGTTGTGTCTAATGTTATTAGTGCCAAATTTTTGCTAGATTCCTTCTTAATTTATTAAATTTTGACTGGTGATGCAACATTCAACTTACACGTACTTACCTTTATCAGTGTCTACAAGTTCAAGCACACCTGTACAACTGCTTATAACATAAAAAATGTACCCGTTCAAGAGAAATGGATTCAGCATTGCAAATTTGTTTAAAATAAAAAAAAAAACCTACCAAAACATTACGTTTCGTTGTGTTGTTAAAAATTAAATTACCATTAGAAGGCTATACACCTGACCTGATGAACAGCAGCATGTGGAGTGAACAGAGAATGGAATGTGTATGTAATTATTGGCTTTTCTCATACGGTGTCATAACAGATAAACCAGACTTTTGATGCAAACAATACAATTTTATTCCAGAAGCAAAATTTACAAAAAAAAATCAGACTGGGCGTGGGGAGACATGGTTAGACACGCCGACTGCTAAATGTGTCCACAAGCCTGCCAAATAGGGTCAGGAAATCTCTGTTGAATGATGACATCTCTGCGAGCTCTTCCCTTCGTAACACAGTGTCCTGCTCCAGGGCTTCACGCGCATCTGCCCGCACATCTGCGGCCACCTGTCGCAAATGCTGCATGTACTCCTGATGGTGTTCTTGCCGCTGGTCATGTTGCCGTTCCAAGAGCCGCATCTCTTCGTCATGCATGTTGGCCATCGCTAATGTAGATGGAAAGACAGAAAGGCATGGTCGTTAAAGCTGGATCACTACATATATTATGGAATTACACAGGTGAAAGTCTGTGGTGGAATGTCACTGTTATATTATGCTTCATTGCTGTATATAAGCTGAACTGTCATGTTGCTGACCCTCAGTAGAGCAGATTTTGCAACAGGCAGGGTGCTGTCTTCGGCTGCAGCCCCCCTGCAAAACTAAAAAGGATTAAGATTAAGAATATGGGTGGATGAATGGGTAATGTTTAAACTAGTTGCTTGTAGTGTGGCTGCAGAAATCTGAATGGATTAATACAGTCAGCTGACGCGAAGCATTTCAATGAAGCATGTTGATTTCAACGGCAGTTCATGAGCTTTATTTGTTTTTCTAAAACAGGAGTTACAACAGCACTTCAATCACCACACCTAAAAATGGTTGTGGAACACCGATAAGTGAAGACCAAAGAATAACCTTTTTGTACATTTAAAAAGACATTTTCAATTAATTAATATGCAGCTACAGGAAATTGCATTAATCAGTTTGGTACATAACTTGTTAGGCTCCAGCCCCCCTGCGACCTGTAAAGGATTAAGCAGTAGAAGATGGATGGATGGATGGATGGATTTTCGACCCTGGTTTCCGCTGGACCTGTTTCAACCAAAAAAAAAAAAAAAAAATTGTGGCTATTGTGCCTTACCGGCACTTGAACGTGATCCAGATGGAGCTGGTGATGTGGCTGGCATCGGAGCCGATCCAGCTGGCGCTCAGCCAGACGCAGACGCAGCGCCAGGAGAGTCCGGTGTGCCCATCATGTCCACTGAGGTGGACCCCTGTGATATGAAATGCGATTCTAGAAAGAAAATGCACGCAATTTAAAACTTAACACCAAAGTGCAACATGTACACAACACTCTCAAGTTTTTAACCGGAATACAATAAGCGTAATTCAGCGTTTTGTTCGCGCAAATACTTAACACAAAGGAAGCGTGAATCTGCAGTTGGCTGCAAAACAATAGGCAAGCCTCAGTAACAACCATTACCCACAATCTAACAACCTTCCTATTTCTTAAAAACAGTGAGCTTGGCACAGAAAGGACCAAGTGGCGAAAAGATGCGCAATATCAAAACAACATTCACCATCCACGGTTTCCAAGGCCGTGACCGTGACCGTGACCATGTCAAGCCCAATGTCTCTCAGCAAACCACTTCCACTCTTTCCGATCCGCTGAACTTTGAGCATTGTGGTCCTTCACTGCTCTGTAATCGCTTTTCAGCTTTTTCAGCTTCTCCCGACACTGTTTGGCAGTACGGATGTGCCCTTGGGAACCCATTTGCTCGGACACCTGCTGGTATATTTTTGCATTTTGAGTAGATCCGTCCAACTCGCACTGGATGCGATCGTCGCCTAATATAGAAAGAAAATTGCGCACCTCCTAATATATAATATTAGGAGTATATTATTATATAAGTATATTATACAGTATATTAATATAATATACTGTATTAAAGGGGCGCACTGTGTTCACTGGCTGAACAATTACAAATGGCAGTCGTGGAGTAAATTCAGCAGAAAAAGTCGCTTTCATGACGTTACGACCTGACCAATCAGCGGCGACCAGTCTCTTAAAGTCATATCACAGCCCTACTCAGCCCTACTCAGCCTGGTTAGACCCTGCCCTGGATCAGGTACGAAAAAAGTACCTGCTAACCGGTGCTGGGGCTGATGGAAAAGCGCCTAAAGCGGGCTGAGTGGTGTGGTGTAGGGCTAAGTGAGGCTAGTGGAAAAGGGCCTCGGTGAAGTGCCTTCACACATGGGGCCAAAGCCCTCAGCCGAGCTGTCAGGGAGTCACCGCTGGCTGATGGAAGTGCTGCTGCGGTTTGGCATTCAGACGGAACTCAGACAGCTCCGGTCAGGTGACCGTTACGCTGCTCTGCAGGGACAAAATCCATGTGACACCAGTCTGCAGTCTGACTGCTGGCCTGAACCAAAGCCTTCAACGATTTTCTATCAGTGGCGGCGCATTATCGTGTTGATCTTGCAGTAATGCAACGCCTGTAAATCATAATCATTGTTTTAATCACGATTACCCACAATTAATCACAGCGGACTGAAAAAAGCGCAACTTTCAAAATGTTGGTGCTGCTGGCACATACATGAGACGGAAATTCATGGTATAACTTCCACATTTTATTTAATTCTGGGATATCACCGTCTTCTTATGTGGACATGTGGACTGTATCAGTACCCAATCCCAGCCTGAACCCAGGGCAGAAGAGGCTGTAGAGGTGGCTTCCCGCTGGGCCTCGGGCGGGACCATTCCCTGGCTGGAGGTTCAGGGGTGTGGGACCAGGTCTGGCACCAGGTCACGGACAGCACTGTGGTGGTTCGTTTCTTTAAAAATGCTGCTTGCTCTACCATCCAAACAGTGAAGCCGAGAAGAGCAGGTGTGCCTTGAAAAGCTTGACATGAAACGTGCTAACAGCTAAGCTAAAGGCTAATCCCGCTGAACTCCACTTCCATCAGTTCTGTTCGCTGATGTCCACTCCCTCAAAGACAAGCTGGACCATCTGCTACTGGAATTCACATCGAAAACGGAGGTGAGAGATGCAACTACTATAACATCTGGTAAGATAACAGCAGGTGTGACGAAGCTAAAGTGGTCCCTGGTTGTTTGCACATGCACTACTTAGTAGTTTTTTCGGACACCGTTCTGCACGGCTGTTGTCAGTCTGGATGTGTTGAAAGCTTTAAATAAAAGGCCGTACATGTGGACATTCCAGTGTTAATGAGAGGATGAAACGCTGGAAAAATGACAAATTTAAGGTCCATTATATACAAAAAATGTGATTAAAGTATGATTAGTCATGAATAACTCATAATTTCAAAAGATTAATCACTGTTAAAAATTTAAATCATGCCCACCACTATTTTCTACACATGTACAAATTCACAAAGATTTATTTTACAGTGTTACAAAAAAAAACTTTATTTGCACCTACAAACACTTGAATGTTAGTTTAGGAGGTCAAAATATTTTTGACTAAGTGCCTCCTGTTATGTCTGGAAAACTGGAGAAGGTTTGACAGAGGGGCGTTTGCTGGGAACACGAACGTTATTACACAAACGCTACGCTGGTGGTACAGAGTATTGTTGTTGGGAGCGCCGTAACAAGAGGCTGTAAAATGGCCGTCCCTCACATTTATGTTTGGCATGATGATGTCACAGACCGGCCGCATCACCACACCAATGCCAACCAAACTTGTGGTTCTCTTACACCGCATTCACCCCTTTTGGAAAAACAGAACAACACATATGAACAAATTAACCCTCCCCCAATTTGGTACACAAAGAACCCCAAACTAGCTAGAGCCAGCAGGAACGCCTGCGTGGCCCAGCGTGGCTGAGTGCTTTATTATGCCACTGCTGTTGGCAGCGACGCCCCTAGCTACCCATAGTCCTTCTTTTTTATATTGAAGAAGGCAGTTCAGTTCAACGGCCCCTGAGGCGAACCCATGGTGGACGCGCCCCTGGAGGCGCTGGCTGCAGCAGACGTAGGCGTCATCCCGCCAGAGCCATGGCTCACTTGTCAATAACATCTCAACCAGGATCTCACACCAGCTGGGTTGGCTCCAACTCTGCATTGTGATCTATGGCAGCTGCTCTTACCTTCTGCAGATGGCTGGCTTGCCATCTCGAACCATCAGCCATCTGGATGGTGGCTTTTCTCAGCTGCGTGGCGATCTTCATGAGTGTCAGTGATAGTGACAATGTTGAGGCTGACTGCACCTCAGACCAGGCGTTCAGATCTTCGGACCCAAACCTAGTCCATCACTGCGAGTGGTGCTCTGTTCGGCTGCATTTGACGTCATGGTTGTGGTGGTGTAGTTCTCACGTCTGCTGTGGAGTGTCCACCCGATTGCGGTGGTTCTGCTGCATCCTGTTGGGTCACAGACTTTTCATCCTGCAGCTCAGTGGCAGCTCCTGGAGGCTGGTGCCGGGCATGGATTTGTAAGTAGTCCGGTTTCTTCTGCCCCTCTCCTGGGAAGTCTGGTCATGGCGATATGTTGCTGTCGCCGTTGGCAGAACCTGCACTAGGTTGTTGTGTCCTGGGGTTTCAAATAGACGCGGGTTCCCTCTCCTGCAGCTCTGCAGTGGCTCCCTGAAGCTTATGCTGGGCAAGGATCTGAGGCGGGTCCAGTCGATGTTCTCTCTCCGTGCTGTGTCCACTCTCTGTGGTGTGTTCTGTCTCTGCACTGTGCTCTTTGGCTAGCTTGTCATGGATTAGCTCATCTTCTCAAGTGAGTTCTAAAAGGACAAGTACAGAAGCCAGTCCATTATCAGATGCGATGAGGAGGTCGTTAGTGACCTTCGCTAAGGCTGTTTCAGTACTATGATGGATTCTAAACCTAGATTGAAACTCTTCAAGTAAACCATTTCCCTGCAGGTGGTCAAATAATTGCGTAGCAACAACTCTTTCTAAGATTTTTGAAATGAAAGGGAGATTAGAGATTGGTCTATAGTTAGCTAAAGCTCCTGGATCTAGCGTTGGCTTTTTGAGTAAGGGTTTAATTACAGCCGTTTTAAAAGCCTGCGGTACATGGCCTAAAGTTAATGAAGAATTGATTATATGAAGAATAAAGCTACCATTAAGTGGGAAGACTTCTTTAAATAACCTGGTAGGAATAGGGTCTAAAAGACAAGTTGAAGGTTTGGATGAGGAAACTATTTTGTCTAACTCACAAAGGTCGATTGGAGTAAACTCATCAAGACAGACCATCAGTGGAAGGAGTTGTAGTAGTTACAGTATTTAAGTTAACTGTGGGAAGAATCTGATTGATTTTATCTCTGATGGATGAAATTTTATTATTGAAAAAGTTCATAAAGTCCTGACTAGTAAGCTCTAAGGGAATGCTAGGATTGACAGAGTCCTGACTCTTTGTCAACCTGGCTACAGTGCTGAAAAGAAACCTGGGATTATTCTTGTTCTCTTCTATTAATGCAGAATAATAACTTGTTCTAGCTTTTCTAAGAGATTTTTTATAGATTAAAAGATGATTTCTCCAAGCTATATAGATTTCATCTAAATTAGTGGAGCGCCATTTTCTTTCTAATTGACGAGTCTTCTGTTTTAAGCTACGAGTTTCTGTGTTGAACCAAGGAGTTAGAAATCTCTGATTAGACTTTTTCTTTTTTAAGGGGGCTACCAAGTCTAGAGTCTGATGCAGAGAAGCTGTAACACTATCCACCATGTTATCAATTACAGAAGTTTTAGAAGAACCTCAGCGTAGTCTAGGTGCCAGCGGATTTGGTTTGGGTCGTCGTAGAGACTAGCGGTGAAGACCGTCCCGTCGACGTACTCCAGGGCGCTGGCTAGCTCGTTGCCCAAGCACAGAGTGCGGCTCCTGGGAGACGGCATGCTGCCAGAGCTGACACCCAGACTGAGAAGAACAAAGTCCAATACTGCAAAAACTCACGGTGAATGGCGTCTCAGCGCGACGCCTCTCTCCGGACGTACTGGCAGCAGTCTACTGTCACGGTGGCCCTCACGAGCCACCATAAGACGCCAGCAGTCACCAGTGAGTTGCAGTGATGTTTTATTAAGAAGTGCAGGAACAGAGAGAACACACACAACAGTGCGGGTAGGACAATAACAGGGAAACTTACAAACAGCATCTGAGCCGGGGAACGCCCAATGCGTCAGACAATGTGACAGTAGAATCACAGGCGAAGGATAACAGACGGTATCATAATAGAAGATATCATAACAGGAAGTTTAACAGAATGTACCTTAACAGGAAGTATAACAGAGACTGCTGCATCGGGGTGCATTCAGCGTCTGCTTTTAACCCCGGTCACTAATGACCCCGAATGCAGCACAGCTGTTGACTCTGACAGCAGGGAGCTCCACCGGGCGCTGTCACAATAAAAGCCCGGGGAGCTAGAAGGAATCCTCTGTTGTCAAAGCCTGGAAATGATATAAGATCCGAGTGTGGACGGAACCGGCACTCGGATTGTAACAGCAGCAAGAGTTTTAACAGGTACTAGAAAGAGAGATCATATCTCTCCGGTTCTGGCCTCCCTTCATTGGCTTCCCATAGAGTTTAGAATTAAGTTTAAAATCCTTCTTCTTACTTACAAAGCTCTAAACAATCAGGCTCCTTTTTATTTAAAAGATCTGATACTACCGTATTATCCTAACAGAGCACTACGCTCCCAAAATGTAGGATTACTTGTAATACCTAGAATCTCCAAAAGTACAATGGAAGGCAGAGCCTTCAGTTATCAAGCTCCTCTCCTGTGGAACCAGCTGCCAATCTGGATTCGGGAGTCAGACTCAATCTCTGTTTTTAAGAATAGGGCTAAAACCTCCATCCATCCATCCATCCATCTTCTACCGCTTTTCCGGAAGTCTGGGTCGCGGAGGCAGCAGTTCAAGCAGAGAAGCCCAGACTTCCCTCTCCCCAGCCACCTGCTCCAGCTCTTCAGAGGGGATACCAAGGTGTTCCCAGACCAGCTGGGAGACATAGTCTCTCCACCGAGTCCTGGGTCTGCCCCGGGGTCTCCTCCCAGTGGGACGTGCCTGAAACACCTCAAGTGGGAGGCGTCCAGGAGGCATCCTAATCAGATGCCCATACCACCTCAACTGACTCCTTTCAATGTGGAGGAGCAGCGGTTCTACTCTGAGCCTCTCCCGGATGACTGAGCTCCTCACCCTATCTCTGAGGGTGAGTCCAGCAATCCTACGGAGAAAGCTCATTTCAGCCGCTTGTATCCGCGATCTCGTCCTTTCGGTCATTACCCAAAGCTCGTGACCATAGGTGAGAGTAGGAACGTAGATTGACTGGTAAATCGACAGCTTTGCCTTAGAACTAAGCTCCCTCTTCACCACAACAGACTGGTACAACGTCCGCATCACTGCAGATGCTGCTCCGATCTGTCTGTCGATCTCTCGCTCCATTTTCCCCTCACTCGTGAACAAGACCCCAAGATACTTAAACTCCTCCACTTGGGGCAGGAGCCTGTCCCCAACCCGGAGAGGACAATCCACCTTTTTCCGGCTGAGAACCATGGACTCGGACTTAGAGGTGCTGATTCTCATCCCAGCTACTTCACACTCAGCGGCAAACCGTCCCAGCAAGAGCTGTAGGTCATTGCTGGATGAAGCCAACAGGACAACATCATCTGCAAACAACAGAGATGAGATCCTGTGGTCTACCTTTTTGATATAGCCTACAATTAGGGAGGGATCTTGTGTTTCTGAACCCTCCCTTAGTTATGCTGCTAATAGGTTTAGTCAGCCAGGGGACCTCCAATAATGCACTGGGCCTCACTCCTTTCTTCACTCTCAATGAAATATTTTTTTGCTGGTCATTAACATCTGTTTGTTCTCTCCCATAGATTGAGTCCCCACCGTGCTGTTTGCTCTCTACATGTCTGTTCTTTTTATCTTCTCTGTCCCCCCCCCCAGCCAATCGCAGCAGATGACTGCCCCTCCCTGATCCTGGTTCTGCTGGAGGTTTCTTCCTGTTAAAAGGGAGTTTTTCCTCTCCACTGTCGCCAAGTGCTTGCTCACAGGGGATCGCCTGTTTGCTGGGGTCTTTCTGCAACTGTGGGGGTTCCCCCTACAGTTGATAGTGCTATGAGATGACTGTTGTTGTGAAATGGTGCTATATAAATAAAGTTGAATTGAATTGAATTGAAACTTGATGATGTGGTTGGTGATGTAGGCTGGTACACAGTCATGGGTCAGCAGGGTGAAGAGCAGCAGGCTGAGCACACACCCTTGTGGGGCCCCAGTGCTCAGTGTGATGGTCTTGGAGGTGTTGCTGCCAACCTGCATGTTCTGTGCCCTCCCTGTGAGAAAGAGTTTTTCTATTAAGTGCTGTGGGATGATTGTGTTGAATGCTGAGCTGAAGTCCAAGAACAGCATTCGCACGTAGGAGTTCTTTGAGTCCAGGTGGGTGAGGGCTGGATGGAGAGCAGCAGCAATGGCATCTTCTGTGGATCAGTTTGACCTGTATGCAAACTGAGATGGATTGTGGGAGTGATATTAGCTAACTAGTTTCTAGCTTTTAGCTTCTAGCCTCTTTCTAGTTCGAATGAGCATGCAGCGCTGGTTCACTGATCCACAGTCAATGTGTTTCGGTCACTGTAGCCCATTTCCCACTAATTTTGCCATGATTCCACAGCAAACTGCAAACACTGTGCACCAGGCGGCTCCCTGATCGCTGCAACCAAGCCCGAGACCCGAGGCTGCTGGGCGAGCTGAGATGAAGTTTGCCGAGTTGAGCTGCTGAGTCACAGGGTCTCAAAGGGCAGTGTCCCGCTCTGCAGGACTCTGTTCTGCTCCCACGGCCGGCTGGTGGACGCCCCATCATGAGGCAGCTGCCCGCAAGAACGGAGCAGAGTCACACAGAGCCCCGGAGGATGGTGAGGGAGCTGGCCGTGAGAGCCAGCAGCCCCAGGTCCTGATGAAGGTACCACCTACACCAGAGCAGGTCGGTAGTTGTGACTGGTTTTCATTTTAGTTATTGGGACGGAAGCTTGGAGAAACTGTCAGCAAAAGTCCTCCAAAAGTGTGAAAAGTTTTGGAGTGATCGTTGACCAGGATGTTAGTTTTAAACAACATATTAGAAATGTAACTAAGGCTGGTTTTTATCATCAAAAGAAGATCTCCAAAGTGCAGCAGTTTCTCTCTTAAGCCGATGCAGAGACACTTTTCCATGCTTTTATTTCTTCTAGAATAGATTATTTCAAAGCTCTTCTTTCTAGTCTTCCTAAAATGACTATACCCCCCCTACAACTACTCCAGAACTCAGCCACCCGGGTTCTGACGTAGACCAGAAAGAGAGCACACACAACACCCATTTCAAAGTCTCTGCATTGGCTTCCTGTCAGCTTCAGAATAGATTTTAAGGTTCTTTTACTGTTTTTTAAGGCTCTTAATGTTCTGAGTCCTGATTATTTATTAAAACTACTTTTACATTATGAACCTTCAAGGACCCTCAGGTCTTGAAGTCAAGGTTTTGTAATCATTCCTAAAGTCAGAACTAAAACTCACGGTGAGACGGCTTTCTGCCATTATGGTCCACGTCTGTGGAACATCCTTCCTGAAGTCCTGAGGGCAGCAGACAATGTTACTTTTTAAACCAAACTAAAGACTCACCTTTTTGACTTGGCTTTTACTAAAATTTATTTTTGCTTTTCCCACTTTTTTACTTTTCTTACACCTTTTTATCCTGTTTTAACTATTTTTATCTTGTTTTTATTTCCATTTATCCTGTTTTAACTTTTTTAACTTGTTACTGCTTGGTTTTATGTCTTATTACCTCTGGTTTTTCCTCACTGATAGCACTTCCTCGGTTCAGTTTTAATGTTTTATATGTGTGTGTTTTTAGCATGGCTGTATATGGAGGTTGATTCGTCGTGTGTTGTGAGTGTGTGTGTGTGTGTGTGTGTGTGTGGGTAGTGAGACTATGCTATGGCTTTTGGTGGATGTTGTTTAGTATTTTGTGTAGAACTTTGATCTGCTGCACTGTATGAAAAGTGCTTTATAAAGTCTAATTGATTGATTGATTGATTGATTGATTGATTGATTGATTGATTGATGCTGGAGATTTGCTGTGGAATCACTGCAAATTTATTGTGAGATGGGTGGAGTGACACGAGGTCTGCTGTGGACTGGTGAACCAGGTGGTAACAGGGATGGCTGCTAGGGTGACTAAGATCTGAGGAAAACAACAATGTAAGCTGCGCTTGGTGCGAGACTCCTGGTACCGGTGTTAGCTGGGGGGGCTAATAGCTCAGGGACTAAAAGGCTACCTTTAGCACCCCTTCCATTTACAGGACAGACAGCTAGGCGGTCCAATAATAGAGCAGTGTGCGGGTCTCAAGGATGGCGGTGGGTTGGCTTTGTCAAATCGTGATGTATATGATTTACCTGGAAGCGTCAAAAACGATTCTGGGAGAGAAAAAAACGAAATAAAGTCTGTGTGTGTGGGGTTTTTTTGTTAAGATAATTGACTGTTTTGATATTTTTTGGATAATTATGTGACCAACAGACACATTTCAGACAGTTAAAACCTACAAACACCATTTTTCACTCAATGACCCCATTAACTCAAACCGGAAAAGGTATAGGTACTTGCTGCATACAGTGTTAGGAGTAACGGGTTACTGTAACGCCACTACTTTTGCTGTAATGTGCTGTGTAATGAAATTACTGTTTAATAATTCAGTAATGTGTTACAGTTATTGAAATTTGATCAGATGCGTTGCTCACAAATTGCTTTATCAATATGGATAAGATAAGATAAGATAAGATAAGCCTTTATTAGTCCCACAATGGGGAAATTCCAGGATTGCAACAGCACAGGGACAGCAACACTCAGAGCAACAATCAGAAGGCAAGAAAAAACAGCATCTAGTAAACATATGTCCATATTACTATAAATGTATATATATAGACACACAGTGCAGAGCATTATGGCTGGTGAATGTGCAGCAGAAAGTCTAAGCTCTCTCTCCGCGGATGCAGCGGGCCAGCTGGAAGTCTTTGGGCATGATGGTGACCCCCTTAGCGAAGAAGAGACCCACCAGGTGGGCCTCGCTGGTCTCCTGCAGAGCCATGACGGCGAAGCTCAGGAAACGCAGGACGGTCTTGAAGTCCAGCGATCTCCCTCACCAGGCACTGGACGGGCAGCTTACGGATGAGCAGCTCCGTGGATTTCTGGTAGCGACGGATCTCTCTCAGAGCCACGGGCCTGTGACGGCGAGGCCTCTTCACTCTGCCGGTGGCCAGAGCGCCTCTCCGAGCAGCCCTGGTGGCTAGCTGTCTCCTGGGGGGCTTCTTCCTCCAGTAGATTTTACGGGCGGTCTGCTTGGTTCTTGCCATCGCTCTTTATTATTCTGTCTTATATTTCTTTCACGCCGCCTAAACTCCAGCCCAGCACCCGCGTCCTTTTCGCTACAGCTCCCGGTATGTCGAGTTTCCCATTAGCACCGGGCGGCGGCCAAGTGCTAGCTAGCACTAGCTCCTCCCCGCTGTAACGTCTCCCGCTGCAAACCGTGGCTCCGTCCGCCGACCCGGGAGACCCCTGGGGCGATCCGTGCGTCCGTGATATATATACAGAGTGAAAGGTGTAGAAAGAAGAAGGAAGATAAAAAAAAAGGCTGTTGCAACAGGCAGCCGACTCGTGTGGCGCCGCCAGTCCGGCGGAACCGGAACCGGAATCTAACCGGATAGATATTTTTAGTGCAAACAAATGAATATACAAACTGACCCTACGTAGCTGATGCAGCCATCAGTCAACGTGACCTGCTGCAGAGTCTGTCTTCACTACTGAGCGGAGGAAAAGATGAAGCTACTTTGTTTTTGTGGAAATAAATTATTTTTCCTTTGTCACAGTTAAGGACAAAAACATATTGGTGGGTTGCAAACTAAGTGCCAGTTGAGACCTACTGCAGTCTTCAGAAGTGCTTGAAAGCAGCAACAAAGCTCCAACAAAGCTGCTGCTATGCTATGCTAACAACACTGTGAAGTGGATCTGGATGTAAAGTGGAAATACTCTTGTTTCAACAGCCACGGCTGGACTTCAAGCACAGTTATGCATCTGGACAGTTGGGGACCCAGACCCTGGACTGTGATCCACTGAAGGTAAAACACATTTAACTGCCACCTGGATAAAGATTATTCAAAAATGGATTTGATCTCCAAACGGAATTTGAGGGACTGGGTCATGTCTCTGTCACCACAGACATTTGGACTGTGGATAATTTACATTTTCTTTGGATCACTGCACATCAGATTAAATCCATATCATAGTGGTCAGATAAACATGGACAGCTTTGTGCAGGGTTGCCAACTCGCACTCTTTTGGAGTGATTCTCACTCTTTTTCCCTCTCTCTCACTCCACAAACCCCATTTCTCACTCCAAAATGAGGACATTATTGGCAATATCATGTTGATTTTCTTCAGATTTTTCCCACAATCAGAGCTGTGAAGGCAGGATAAAGTAGACTGAACATGTTCTAAAAGTTCTGTCTGAAACAGTCTGTTTTCAGCCTGACATTAACAGGCCCCTAATGTAATCCATGAATTAAATTATCTTGCTGTCTGCAAGAGAATTTAAGTATGCATTTAAAAGTAACATGAAAGTTACTTTTCCAAGTAATTAGTTACTTTAATCATGCAGTAATTGGTAAAGTAACTCAGTTACTTTTGAGTAGAAGTAAGTAGTAACAGTAATTAGTTACTATTTTTTTAGTAACTTGCCCAACACTGGCTGTATACAAGGATAATCACTGATTGGATGGACACTAGCCACGATTACTTCCTGTTTAAACGACAGACAGTGTGGTCGTCCAATCAGCAGTGATCTCTGAGAACAGCAGGAGCTCTACTAGTTTGAGTTTATGCCGCAGTGGGGAGGGTGGTGCAGTGGGGCATGGCATATTTTAGGGTCAAACCGATCACACTTGTTTTTAAAGCACAGTTACTATTCCGTAATTATGTTAGCCAGGTGCGATGGAAGACGACGGAGATGAAGGCTGCGACTAAGATGGATGGAAGGCATTGTGGAGTGTGTGAATAAAGAGGCAGATTCATGGACAGACGGTTTATTACACACTTCACATCTCACAAGCACAGAACAGACTGAATCATTTCAGCACCATCTCTCCTCTTTCCCAAAACTGCCTCTTCACACATTTACATGGTCATTTTCTCATCTCACAGCATGACATTTACATTACACTGCCTTCACTCCCTTTGGTCCCTGACTCCTTCCTGCTATATCCCCAGGAACTCCCTGGGCATTGTTCTCCCATGCTTATTCACTGTCTCTGTCTGAGATGCTACATAATCTGACTCCCCCAAGGTCCCACACCACCCCCCTAGCATCTTAGATGGAACATCAGTCCACACGCTCTCTTGGCTTCAGTCTCCTCCCGTATCTGCTGTAACTGGGGTTTACCGCCTCCGTGGCGCTGCTGCGCCGGTGGGGGGCTGCTGGGAGTGTGTCTGACTGCAGGTGGGCCGTGACGGGGGGGGGGGGGACTTCGGTCTGTCCGTGTGGCTGCCCTGGTGAATCGTTTCCCTGGGGAGCTCTCCGTGGGGGTCTTCCACGCTGAGGGGCCCTAGCCAACAGCACTTGAACAGAAGAGTAGCAAAGTTAAAGAACCACAAATTCACCGAAAGACCAAGGAGGAAACCTCATCTCACATCAAGGATAGGGGCGGCAGTGGCTCAGGAGGTAGAGCAGGTCGTCTAATAACCCAATGGTTGGCGGTTCGAATCCCGCTCTCCCCAGATATCCTGCCGTTGTGTCCCTGGGCAAGACACTTCACCCGCATTGCCTCCAGTGCCCATAACACTGGATATGAATGTGTATAAATGTATAAATGTTCGGTGGTGGCCGGAGAGGCCGTTGGCGCGGATACCCAGGCTGCGGGCCATCGCGGACCAGAGTTCGGAAACAAATTGAGGGCCCCTGTTGGACGTGATGTTCGACGGGACTCCAAAACGCGCCACCCATGCTGTTAAAAAAGCGCGTGCCATGTCTGCGGACGTGGTTGCCACCAGCGGGACTGCTTCTGGCCAGCGCATGGTGCGGTCCACCACTGTCAGGAGGTGCGTGCACCCCTGTGATGGCGGGAGGGGGCCCACGAGGTGAACATGGTCGAACCTCTTAGCCGGTACCCGAAACGGCTCCAAGGGAGTTTTTGAGTGTCTGTGTACCTTGGCTCGTTGGCACGCCACACAGGCTGCAGCCCACTCTTTTACTTGTTTGCGTAGGCTTGGCCACACGAACTTCTCTCCCACCATTTTGACTGATGCGCACACTCCTGGGTGCACCAGAGTGTGAACCGACTCAAACACGCAGTGGCGCCACGCGACCGGGACCACCGGAGACATCGCAGATTAGGGGGGGCATGCCGTCTTGCAGCACCCTGCTCTCCAGCCTTAACCCTGTTGGTCCAGACTGGAGCGCGCGCACGTCTGCATCGCTAATCTGCTCCGTGGCCATGGCTGCATAATCTATCCCCACGTAGACCGGGGCCACCACGGCACGCGAGAGGCAATCCGCCACCACATTCAGTTTACCCGACACATGCTGAATATTGGTAGTAAACTCTGAGATCGCGGCCAGCTATCTCTGCTGCCGGCCCGACCACGGTTCTGAAACCTTGGCCATCGCGAACGTTGGTGGCTTGTGGTCCACGAACGCAGTGAAGCTGCGCCCTTCCAGCCAGAACTGGAAGTGCCGTATGTCCAGGTGGAGAGCCAGCAACTCTCTGTCGAACACGCTGTATTTACGTTCACTGTCGCGCAAAGTTCTGCTGAAAAAGGCGAGCGGCTGCCAAGCCCCGGCGACGCACTGCTCCACGACAGCCCCTATGGCCACGTCTGAAGCGTCGGTGGTGAGCGCTATGTGGGCCGTCGGGTCTGGATGTGCCAACAGTGCAGCGTTTGCCAGGGCTGCTTTAACCTCAGAGAACGCCCGCTCTCGCTCCGGGGTCCATTTGACCCCATCCGCGGGTTTCTGTCTCTTGAGCGCAGCATACAATGGTTGCATAAGCTGCGCCACACGGGGAAGGAAACGGTTATAAAAGTTCACCATCCCCAAAAATTCTTGCAGCACCCTGACCGTCTGAGGCCGGGGAAAATCCGCCACGGCGCGCACTTTGTCGGGCAACGGGATCGCTCCTTCCGGAGAGACGCGGTGCCCCAAAAAATCAATCTCCATCACGCCGAACTGGCATTTTGCCGGGTTGATTATTAACCCCGTGCTCCTCCAACCTCCAGAAAACCGTCCTGAGGTGGGTTTCGTGTTCGTCTTCGGACGCACTGGCTACCAGGATATCGTCCAGGTAGATGAACACGAACAGGAGATCGCGCAGCACTGCATCCATCATGCGCTGGAACGTCTGTGCTGCGCCTTTTAACCCGAATGACATGCGCAGGAACTCGAATAAACCGAACAGAGTTATTACCGCTGTTTTGGGTACGTCCTCAGCGCGCACTGGGACCTGATGGTAACCGCGGACCAGGTCTATTTTGGAAAAAATGTGTGCTTCGGCGAGGTGAACGGAAAAATCCTGTATGTGGGGAATCGGGTAGCGGTCGTGTGCTGTGGCGTTGTTCAACCTGCGGAAATCACCACAGGGTCGCCACGATCCCTCAGCCTTAGGGACCATGTGTAGCGGGGATGCCCATGGGCTGTTTGATCACCTGATGATGCCCAACCTTTGCAGGTTGGCGAACTCCTCGCGCGCTATGGCCATTTTAGCTGCGTCTAAGCGCCGAGGTATTGCGAAAATGGGTGGCCCGGTGGTGGTGATAAAGTGCTCCACCCCGTGTTTAGTGATGGCTGCCGAAAACGTCGGGACCGTGAGTGCTGGGAACTGAGTGAGCAGTGCGTGGAACTTACCGCCTGGAGCTGTGACGTGGGCTTGTGCTGTTGGCCGGGCCCATCGAGCTATACAGGGGAGAGATTCAAAGGACAGTGCATTAACCAGGCGCCTGTTAGCAACATCCACAAGTAAACCATGCGCACACAGAAAATCAGCGCCCAGGATCGGGCAACACAGTGCTGCTATGATAAAAGTCCACTCGTACGAGCGGCCATGTAGAGATAAGGTCAGTGTTCTCTCACCGAACGTCTTAATCTCCGAGCCATTTACTGCCACCATTCCGGGGCCGCTAGGTCCTACCAGCCGGTCGGCGTAGGACGGCAGGATGACGCTCTTCTGGGCTCCGGTGTCGACGAGGAAGCGTCTCCCCGAGCGCGAGTCCGTCACGTAGAGCAGCTTGTTCTCTTCACCGGCGGTCGCAGCTGCTACCGACTGCCGGCCTTGGCATTTCCTGAGCGCTTGAACTGGCACGGTGGCGCATATCTGCACGCGTTCTCTCCAAAGCGGCGGTGGTAGAAGCAGAGCGTGTCTCTCTGGCACTCCTTGGCCCCCGCTGCCGCTACCGTCGGAGGCTCCTCGCGTCCTCTGGTCGTCTCGCTGGGCTCCGCCACCGCCGCCGCGTTGACTGTGATCGCCCTGGTGGTGAGGATGATCCGGTCTGCCTCCTGGGCTAGCGCACGGTAGTCATGCGTGGAAATTTTTCCGGTTCCGGTTCTGCCGGACCGGCGGCGCCACACGAGTCGGCTGCCTGTTGCAACAGCCTTTTTTTTTATCTTCCTTCTTCTTTCTACACCTTTCACTCTGTATATATATCACGGACGCACGGATCACCCCGGGGGTTTCCCGGGTCGGCGGACGGAGCCACGGTTTGCAGCGGGAGACGTTACAGCGGGGAGGAGCTAGTGCTAGCTAGCACTTGGCCGCCGCCCGGTGCTAATGAGAAACTCGACATACTGGGAGCTGTAGCGAAAACGACGCGGGTGCCGGGCTGGAGTTTAGGCGGCGTGCAACAAATATAAGACAGAATAATAAAGAGCGATGGCAAGAACCAAGCAGACCGCCCGTAAAATCTACTGGAGGAAGAAGCCCCCCAGGAGACAGCTAGCCACCAGGGCTGCTCGGAGAGGCGCTCCGGCCACCGGCAGAGTGAAGAGGCCTCGCCGTCACAGGCCTGTGGCTCTGAGAGAGATCCGTCGCTGCCAGAAATCCACGGAGCTGCTCATCCGTAAGCTGCCCGTCCAGTGCCTGGTGAGGGAGATCGCTCAGGACTTCAAGACCGTCCTGCGTTTCCTGAGCTTCGCCGTCATGGCTCTGCAGGAGACCAGCGAGGCCCACCTGGTGGTCTCTTCTTCGCTAAGGGGGTCACCATAATGGCCAAAGACTTCCAGCTGGCCCGCCACATCCGCGGAGGGAGAGCTTAGACTTTCTGCTGCACATTCACCAACCAACCATAATGCTCTGCACTGTGTGTCTATATACTGTATATACATTTATAGTAATATGGACATATGTTTACTAGATGTTTTTTCTTGCCTTCTGATTGTTGCTCTGAGTGTTGCTATCCCTGTGCTGTTGCAATCCTGGAATTTCCCCATTGTGGGACTAATAAAGGCTTATCTTATCTTATATATATATATATATATATAGAGAGAGAGAGAGAGAGAGCGAGAGAGAGAGAGAGAGAGAGAGAGAGAGAGAGAGAGAGAGAGACACACACACACAGTGCGGAGCATTGTAGCTAGATGGAATAAATATGTAGATATATAAACACACCCAGTGCGGAGCATTGTAGCTGGATGGAATAAATATGTAAATATATAAACACACGCAGTGCAGAGCATTGTTGCTAGGTGGGATGAAACAGCATAACCGTCTACTTAGTTATCCTACATGGTATGATTATGTGCCCATACATATTCTCACCCTGCATAGCGACCGGTATTTTCCTAGTTGTATGCCGGAGGGGACCATTGTATAAGTCTATTGTGTCTTTTGCATTCAAAACTATTAGGTTGTCACGTCTTTTTGCTATCTCTGCAAGCAGCCCTGCTTAGGTTGTACAGTCTGACAGCCGTTGGTAGGAAGGACCTGCGAAACCTCTCGGTTGTGCACCTAGGATGATGTAGTCTGCTGCTAAATGAGCTCCTCAGTGCATTCAGTATGTTCTGCATAGGGTGGAACTCGGACTCCAGCAGAGATGACAGTTTAGCCACCGTCCTTCTCTCTCCTATCTCCTCCACTGGATCAAGGCGCTGCCCCAGGACAGAGCTAGCTTTCTTGATCAGTTTGTTCAGTCTCTTCCTATTGGCTGCAGTAATGCCACTGCCCCAGCAGACCACTCCAAAAGTGATGGCTGATGCCACCACCGTGTCATAGAATGTCTTCAGCAGCACCCCTTGTACACCAAAAGACCTGAGTCTCCTCAGTAGGAACAGCCTGCGCTGTCCCTTCTTGTAGAGTGCATTAGTATTGTGTGACCAGTCTAGTTTATTGTTCAGATGAACACCCAGGAACTTATAGGATGTCACCATCTCAATGTCTGTTCCCTGTATATTTACTGGTGCTGTGAGGGGTTGTCCTTGCCTGCAGCAGTCCACCACCAGCTCCTTAGTTTTCCTCGCGTTGATCTGGAGGCAGTTCCGATGGCACCAGTCCACGAAGTCCTGGATAAGCCCTCTGTACTCAGCTTCATCTCCGTTGGAGATGAGGCCAACGATCGCAGAGTCGTCAGAGAACTTCTGTAGATGGCAGTGTGTTGTGTTGTGTGAGAAGTCCGCAGTATAAAGGGTGAACAGGAAGGGAGCCAAAACCGTTCCCTGGGGGGCCCCCGTGGTAACACACTAAACGTGACATTACACACTAATGTTCATTAGTGTTTAATGTCCCTTTCAAATAAACATTAAACTTCAAATTTCAAAAGAAAAGCACATTGTAACAACTTATTAAAGGGTGGGATATCTTTAGTTCTGATATAATTTTATTTTAGCTCCATCATCTTGCATTGTTCATTTAACTGAATGTGTCTGACCCCCCCCCCCCCCCGCCCCCGACTGGGATGGCTTGCTGCATAAAGTCAATATATTTTCTAGGGATGCACCTGTTATATCTGATAAATGTCCAGGACGGAGGCGAGTCTTCATGCAGCAACTAACTTTATTATGAACTTGAGTTTATATACAGAGTGGGCCGTGCCCGCCTGACGTCACTCTGTGGGTGGGCACGGTATCCCACACACACACACACTCTCATTCATCACATCCATCCCCCCACCTTTACAAAACTGGGAAACCACATACACAGTTGAACCTCCCAAATTTAGAAACACAAATCACACACTAAGAACAGGGAGAACAAGATACTGTCATGAACATCCTGTCACATTCACACAAAAACTGGACCTTGTCTCTTGAAAAAAAAAATACAACATAACCCCATATTATTCACATTCACTCACATGCACACCAGCATCAAATATATGCAAACTATACACTTTCTCCAATGTACATATACTGTATATACACAAGTATTTAGACAAGGACAAAGAAAAATTCAAGTAATGCCAATGTCTCTGGGCATCCACCATCCACAAAACTGCCTCGGAGGCCCCTGGCACCCCCACAGCATATGTGCCCCTGGCCTCTGTCCACGTCCAGGGTTGACACCCCCTCCTTGGCGAAGATGTCCCTTCCCGCCATAAGCTTCGTCTTCCCTCCGGCCCCGCAGTGCTGTTGAACGCAACCCCAATAAAACCCACGGTAACCGGTCTACCCAATTTGCATCCATCAGCGAAGCCCTGAGCGCTGCTTTCAGTGACCTATGAAAACGCTCACATAACCCATTGGCCTGTGGGTTGTATGCGGTTGTGCGATGAATTGTAACACCCAGGCTGCGGGCCATCGCAGACCAGAGGTCAGAAACAAACTGAGGGCCCCTATTGGACGTGATGTCCGACGGGATTCCAAAACGCACCACCCATGTCGTCAAAAAAGCGCGCACCACATCCGCGGACGTGGTTGCCGCCAGTGGGTCTGCTTCTGGCCAGCGTGTGGTGTGGTCCACCACTGTCAGAAGGTGCGTGCACCCCTGCGATGGTGGGAGGGGGCCCATGAGGTCCACGTGAACATGGTCAAACCTCTTAGCCGGTATAAGAAACGGCTCCAAAGGAGCCTTCGAGTGTCTGTGTACTTTGGCTCGTTGGGAAGCTACGCAGGCTGCAGCCCACTCTTTCACTTGTTTGCGCAGGCCTGGCCACACAAACTTTGCTCCCACCATTTTGACTGACGCGTGCACTCCTGGGTGCGCCAGAGCGTGAACTGACTCAAACACGCGGCGGCGCCACGCAACTGGGACCACCGGACGCGGGCGTCCGGTGGAGACATCGCAGATTAGGGGGGGCTTGCCGTCTTGCAGTACTCTGCTCTTCAGCCTTAACCCTGTTGGTCCAGACTGGAGCGCGCGCACGTCCGTATCGCCAATCTGCTCTGCGGCCATGGCTGTACAATCTATCCCTACGCAGACCGGGGCCACTACTGCGCGCGAGAGGCAGTCTGCCACCACATTCAGTTTACCCGACACATGCTGAATATCGGTCGTAAACTCCGAGATCGTGGCCAGCTGTCTCTGCTGCCGGCCCGACTGTGGTTCTGAAACCTTGGCCATCCCGAACGTCAGCGGCTTGTGGTCCACGAACGCGATGAAGCTGCATCCTTCCAGCCAGAACTGGAAGTGGCGTATGGCCAGGTGGAGAGCCAGCAACTCTGTCAAATGCGCTGTATTTACGCTCACTGTCACGCAAAGCCCTGCTGAAAAAAGAGAGCAGCTGCCAAGAACCAGCAGAATCCATGACG
Source organism: Pholidichthys leucotaenia (assembly GCA_020510985.1). NCBI lineage: Eukaryota > Metazoa > Chordata > Actinopteri > Cichliformes > Pholidichthyidae > Pholidichthys > Pholidichthys leucotaenia. Next base: position 261,941 of record JAJAQF010000111.1, read on the forward strand.
TTCCCTATGGCCACATCCGAGGCGTTGGTAGCGAGCGCTCTCCGGGCCACACGGGTCTGGGTGCGCCAACAGTGCGGTGTTTGCCAGGGCTGCTTTAATCTCAGAGAATGCCTGCTCCCGCTCGGGAGTCCATTCGACTCTATCCACGGGTTTCCTTCTCTTGAGCGTGGCGTACAATAGCTACATGAGTTGAGCTGCGCGGGGGAGGAACCGGTTATAAAAGTTAACCATCCCCAAAAATTCTTGCAGCACCCTGACCGTCTGAGGCCGGGGAAAATTCGCCATGGCGCGCACTTGGTCGGGCAAGGGTGTCGCTCCCTCCGGTGAGACGCAGTGCCCCAAAAAATCAATCTCCATCACGCCGAACTGGCACTTTGCCGGGTTGATTATTAACCTGTGCTCCTCCAACCTCCGGAAAACCATCCTGAGGTGGGTTACGTGTTCGTCCTCGGACGCACTAGCCACCAGGATATCATCCAGGTAGACGAACACAAACGGGAGATCGCGCAACACCGCATCCATCATGCGTTGGAATGTCTGTGCCGCTCCTTTTAATCCAAAGGGCATGCGTAAAAACTCAAACAAGCCAAATGGAGTTATTACCGCTGTTTTGGGTATGTCCTCTGCACGCACTGGGACCTGGTGGTAACCGCGGACCAGGTCTATTTTAGAAAAAATGCGTGCTCCAGCGAGGTGAACGGAAAAATCCAGTATGTGGGGAATCGGGTAGCGGTCATGTGCTGTGGTGGTCGCCACAATCCCTCGGCCTTAGGGACCATGTGTAGGGGGGATGCCCATGGGCTGTTCGATCACCTGATGATGCCCAACCTTTCCAGGTTGGCAAACTCCTCGCACACTATGGCCAGTTTAGCTGCGTCCACGCTCCGAGGCCCTGCGAAAACGGGCAGCCCGGTGGTGGTGATAAAGTGCTCCACCCCGTGTTTAGTGATGGCCGCCGAAAACGTCGGGACCGTGAGTGCTGGGAACTGAGTGAGCAGTGTGTGGAACTTACCTCCTGGAGCTGTGATGTTGGCTTGTGTTAATGGCCCGGCCCCTCGAGCTGTACAGGGGAGAGAGTCAAAAGACAGTGCATTAACCAGGCGTCTGTTAGCAACATCAACTAGTAACCCATGTGCACACAGAAAATCAGCTTCCAGGATTGGGAAACTCAGTGCCACTATGACAAAAGTCCACTCGTACATACGGCCGTGTAGGGATAAAGTCAGTGTTCTCTCACCAAAAGTCTTAATGCCCGAGCCGTTTACTGCTACCAGCCCAGGGGCCGCTAGGTCCTGCTACCTGGTCGGCGTAGGATGGCAGGATGGTGCTCTTCTGGGCTCCGGTGTCTACGAGGAAGCGCCTCCCCGAGCGCGAGTCCATCACATAGAGCAGCTTGTTCTCTTCGCCGGCGGTCGCAGCTGCTACTGACTGCCGGCCCTTGGTGTTTCCCAAGCGCTTGAATTGGCACGGTGGCGCACATCTGCACGCGTTCTCTCCGAAGCGGCGGTGGTAGAAGCAGAGTGTGTCTCTCTGGTGCTCCCTGGCCCCCGCTGCCGCTACTGTCGGCGGCTCCTCGCCTCCGCTGGTCATCTCGCTGGGTTCCGACGCCGCCTCGTTCACTGTGAGGGGCGATCATCCTGGTGGTGAGGATGATCCGATCTGCCTCCTGGGCTAGCGCAAGGTAGTCACACGCGGCCAGCAACGGCGAATTGGCAAGAACCGCTCTGGCCACTGTTGGGGGGTTCTGGAGGAAAAGGTGGGCAAACAGAAAATGCCTGTCGTCCGTGCCCATTAACGCCAACATCTTCTCCATCAGTTCGACCGCCGAACCATCTCCTAACTCGGAGCGCCTCAGGAGCCTCTCTGCTCTCTCACAGTCCAAGAGCGTGTAGCGTCAGGTCAGCGCAGCCTTGAGAGCCTTGTATTTGTCGTGGGCTGGAGGCTCCTGGAGCAGGCTCGCTACCTGCTGAGATGTGCGAGCGTCCAGCACTGCAGCCACATAGTAATACTTGGTGTCGTCTGCCGTTATTCCCCGGAGGGCAAACTGAGCCTCAGTGTGGTGGAACCAAGAGCGCGGGTTGTGCAGCCAAAAGTCCGGTAGTTTGACCAAAACAGTGCATGCGTGCTGGGAGTTCCTGTCCGGGGCCGTCTCTGGGATGCTTGCCGCGTCGCTGGGGCTTCCAGTCCGGGCCGACTCCGGGGTTCTTGCCTCGTGCTCCATAATTCCTCCAAGGGTCACCAGTGTGGAGAGTGTAAATAACAAGACTGATTCATGAAGCAGACGACTTTATTCACTCTCTCATCAGTCATACACAGGAAAAGCATGTCTCTGTACACCATGGGTTCTCCTTTTATACCAACCACTCATCTCACATTTGCATGACATTTAACATCACAATATATTCATCCTTTCTCACCCCAACTCCTTCTTCCTGCTATCTCACCATGATCTCCCTAGCTATTGTTCTCCTCTGTTTACCCTCTGCATCCAGTCTGAGATGATTAACCCAGTCTCTACAATGTACGCTTTTCATACTCATACCATAGATATATCTATGAAGAAGAGTTTACCTATTTAGCCTCTTGCACCTGTGTGCACACTCAGTGTCACCTAATCACCCTCTTTAGCCTTCTGTTCACCTTTCATCAGTGTTTTTGTTAGCTTTGGGTTAGCCACTAAGCTATGGCTACTAGCTCTCCTTCCTCTCCTCCTCTGGTGTGCTCTCTCTGTCAGATGTTTAGCTACACCTCTGCCTCTTTTAGTGATAACGGTAAATGTAATAAATGTTGTCTTTTTGAAGAGCTCGAGGCGAGGTTGTGTGATTTAGAATCCCGGCTCAGCTGCATTGAAACACCATCAGCGCCAGTTAATTATGACGGACTCCTCTTAGCTGCAGCGGCGCACCCTAGTATAGGCCCTGCTAGCCGTCCCCCAGCAACAACCTCTCCTGAGCAGCCAGGAGAGAACGTGTGGGTGATGGTGAGAAGAAAGCATAGTCACAAGCCCCTGGTACACCACCAACCTGTTCATGTTCTAATCGTTTTTCCCCGCTCAGCGACACACCAGCTGAGGAAAATTCTCTGATCAATGGCGACTCTGTAGTCAGAAATGTGAACCTAGAGACTCCAGCAGCCATAGTCAAATGTATTCCCGGGGCCAGAGCAGGCGACATCGTGTCAAATTTGAAAATGCTGGTTAAAAGTAACTGTAAATACTCCACAATTATCCACACCAGTGTTAACGACATCCGACTCCGGCAGTTGGAAATCACAAAACTTAGTGTGGAATTGGTGTGTGACTTTGCCAAAACAATGTCTGCCTCTGTAGTATTCTCTGGGCCCCTCCCCAATCTGACCAGTGATGACATGTTTAGCCGCTCGTCATCCTTCAACCACTGGCTGTCTGTGTGGTGTCCTGCAAACAACGTGGGCTACAATGACAATTGGAACTCATTTTGGGGAAAACCTGGTCTTATTAGACTAGACGGCGTCCATCCCACTTTGGATGGTGCTTCTCATTTATCTAACAATCTGGCATCTTTTTTATCCAAATTTCCAAAACCTTGACAACTCAGAATTGGGACCAGGAAGCAGAGTCGCAGTCTTACACGCCTCTCTGCAGCTCCTCTTCATCCGCCACCCCTCAACTTAGCCCCTGTCTTTCCCATCAGAGAATCATTGTCTGCTCCCTCCAAAGTAAATAAAAATATAATGTATAAGCATCCCAAAGTGATTAAACAAAAACTTGGTAAAACTTAAATTAAACATGACGCCTCTAAATTGAATGATTTGGCCTCTGTTCCTCCTCATAATTTAAAAATTAAATGTGGTTTATTAAATATTAGATCTCTAACTCCCAAGTCTCTGTTAGTCCATGATCTGTTAATTGATCATCAGATTGATTTAATTTCCCTTACAGAGACTTGGTTAGGGCAAGAGGATTATGTTGGTTTAAATGAATCAACTCCCTCTGGTTATTTAAACTGTCAAAATCCCAGAAGTTCTGGTCGTGGAGGAGGAGTAGCAACAATTTACCATTCCAAATTACTAGTTAATGTAAAGCAAAAAACAGGTTATAATTCCTTTGAGGGCCTGGTCCTCAGGATTGGGCATGGCAGAGCTCCAAGACAAAAACCACTGCTGAGCAAAAGGACATAAAAGCTCATCTCAGTTTTTGCCAGAAAACATCTTGATATGTGGGTTACATATTTTCTCCACAAGTGTATTGCTGTATGTTTATTGTGTGTTACACGTCTCATGGAACAAAAGGGACTGAGCCTCTGAGAGACAACAGGAAGAGGGTGAGATTCGGCCTTTGTTGCAGGGAGACGACCGGAGGGAGGTTCCGGGCCATGGAGACTAAAGGACAATGGTGTGAGATCAAAGGGGTTACTTTGTGGTTGGGATTAAGTACCATGTGACTGTATGTTTGATTAAACACCATGTGACTGCTGTTTCGTGCTCGGGATATAAAACCCCAGGTGTAGGATGAAAACTTCCTCTTTCTTGCTTGAGATTGTTGGAGTATGTGATCTGTTAATAAAACTAAATCTGAGGAATAAACTCAGCCTCATCCTTGATCACATTCTCCACACTGGTGACCTTACGACGTAAAATTAGCAGAAATAATTCTCCCGAGCGCGGCTCGGCAGAAGCCAGCCTGATGACTGCCTCCACACTCCGCCTGCCCGACTTCTGGCAGCATAGTCCGCGCTCCTGGTTTAGCGCGGTCGAGGCGCAGTTCAACCTCCAGAGAATCTCGAAGGACAACACGAATTCTACCATGTGGTGGCGAAGCTGGACAGCCACACAGTCCAGAGGGTAGAAGAGCTGGTCAATCACCCACCCGACAGCAACAAATACGGCCGCATTGAAAGCTGCACTTATCAGCCATTTCACCCCCTCAGTGCAACAGTGAGCAGAGGGGCTCCTGGCGTTGACAGAGTCGGAGAACGACAACCCTGTAGACCTGATGGTGAAAATGTTGAGGCTGAAAGACTCCGAGGACTGCGAATTTATCTTCGCCCACCTTTTCCTCCGGACCCTGCCGCCAGCGGTGAGAGTTACACAGGCAGATTCACCCCAGTTGGCAAAGCGAGACTACCATGGGCTGAGCAAGGAGGCACAGCGACTCGTCAACGCCCGCAAACGGAGCGCAGTTTCGGCTGCAGCAGCGAAGCTAGGAGCGACGCCCGGAGACGGCATGGGGCCAGTGGTTGCAGCACCAGACTCACTGGCGACGGCAGCAGTCAGCACCAAGCGACACAGAGCGGATGACGTCCTGTGCTTCTATCATCGCTGCTTTGCAGAAAGGGCACGCAAGTGCCTCCCACCGTGCCACTTCAAGCGTCCGGGAAACGCCAAGACCGGGGGTCGGTAGCAGCTGCGACCCTCGGGGAGGAGAACAAGCTGCTCTACCTTACGGATGCACATTCGGGGAGACAGTTCCTCGTAGACACAGGCTCCCAGATGAGTTTCATCACGCCTTCCTATGCGGACCAGCTGATGCCGTCCAAGGTTCCCTGGGTGTCAGTGTCAGCAGCGAAACGGCTCAGCTATTAAGACCTTCGGTGAGAGGACTCTGCTTCTGTCCTTGCAGGGCCGTTCATTTGAGTGGACTTTTATTGTAGCTGCAGTTAGTTTCAACATGTTAGGGGCTGATTTCTTGTGCTCACATGGTTTATTGGTTGATCTTGCTAATAGACGTCTTTTCACTCTATTCCCTGCACAGCACGAGTGGCACCGCCAACTGCACATGCCAACGTCACAGCGGCAGGTGGTAAGTTCCATGCACTCCCCACCGGCCCGCTCGTTTTTGCAAAAGCTCGGCGCCTGGACTCAGCTAAAACTGACCATATAGCGCGCAAGGAATTTGCCAACCTGGAAAAATTGGGGCATCATCAGACGTTCGAAAAAGCCCCTGGGGCTTCACCATTGCACATGGTCCCAAAGACTGATGGCTCGTGGCGACCTTGCGGTGATTTTCGCAGGTTGAATAACACTACTTCACACGACTGCTACCCGATCCCACACATGAGATGAGATGAGATGAGAGATGAGATTCAACTTTATTGTCCATTACACAGTATGAATACAAGGTAACAAAACGTGACTTGGCATTTGGCACGCTCTGCGAGCGTGTCCAAGGCCGGGGCAGCCGCTAGCGCCAGTCCGGATTTTTTCGGTTCATTTGGCGGGGGCGCGCATTTTTGCTAAATAGATTAGTGCGCGGCTACATACAGGTTCCAGTACGCGCCCAGGACATACCCAAAACAGCGGTAATAACTCCTTTCGGCTTTTTGAGTTTTTGCGCATGCCTTTTGACTCAAGGGGGTCCGCACAGACATTTCAGCACATGATGGATCGGGTGCTACGCGACTTCCCTTTCGTGTTTGTCTACTTGGATGACATTTTTAGTAGCCAGCACGTCCGAAGACGAACATGAAAGCCACCTCACTGCAGTTTTCCGGAGGCTTGGCAGAGCACGGGTTAATAATTAACCCAGCGAAGTGTCATTTGGGGTAGCGCAGATTGATTTTTTGGGGGTATCGCGTTTCGCCAGAAGGAGCAGTCCCTCTGCCCGATAAAATGCGCGCAATAAACAAATTTTCCCCAACCGCAAACGGTCAAAGCGTTGCAGGAGTTTTGGGAATGGTTAATTTTTATAACGGTTCTCCCAAGCGCAGCACAGCTCATGCAACCATTGTACGCTGCGCTAAAAAAAACAAAAAACCCATGAATAAAATCGAATGGTCTCTGAGCGGGAGCACGCATTCTCTCAAGTCAGAAACAGCACTGGCAAACGCGGCTTTGTTGGCGCATCCAGTTCCAACGGCCCGCATGGCCCTCACCACTGACGCGTCAGATTTAGCGGTAGGGGCGGTCGTTGAACAGTTTGTAGCAGGGACCTGGCAACCGCTTGCCGTTTTTCAGCAAAACCTTGCGCGATAGCGAGCGAAAAATACAGCGCGTTCGACAGGAAGTGGTTGGCGCCTACACTTGGCCATCCGCCACTTCCAGTTTCATGGCTGGAAGGGCGCCGTTTCACCGCGTTTGTGGACCACAAACCGCTGACTTTTGCGATGGCCAAGATTTCGGAACCTTGGTCGGGCCGGCAGCAAAGACAGCTGGCCGCGATATCGGAGTTCACCACCGATATTCAGCATGTCGCAGGTAAACATAATGTAGTGGCAGACTGCCTCTTGCGTGCTGTGCCGGCGCCAGGCCTCGTGGGGGCAGACTCTGCAGCCATGGCCGCGGGCCAGGGCAGCGACGCAGAAGCGCACGCGGCCCCGGTCCGCGTAGGGTTAGATTATGCAGCCATGGCCGCGGAGCAGGTTAGCGATGCGGACGTGCGCGCGCTCCAGTCTGGACCAACAGGGTTAAGGCTGGAACACAGAGTGCTGCAAATAGGTATGCCTCCCCTAATCCACGATGTCTCCACGGGGCGGCTGCGTCCCGTGGTACCAGCTGCGTGGCCGCCGTGTTTTTGACTCGATCCATTCTCTGGCGCACCCGGGGGTGCGCGCATCGGTAAAAATGGTGGGGGAGAAATTTGTTTGGCCGGGTTGCACAGACAGGTCAAAGAATGGGCGACAGCCTGCGTAGCGTGTCAGCGAGCCAAAATACACAAACACACTAGAGCTCCTTTGGAGCCTTTTTGTCACCATGGGTTGAGATGCCGTCTCGGCACTCAGCCCATGTTTTCCCTCATCCCTGCTTCCCATTGAGCAGCGTCTCAGCAGGCTCCCAGCTGGCAGCATTATGGACGGCTGGGGCCAATTAGTCTTCATCAGCTGGGGCGCTGCCAATGAGGATAAATAGGAGCAGCCTCGATGACTCGGGGCTGCGACATAACATAAACACATTGCTAAGCTGAAGTCCCTTCGTCTGGTGTCAGCTTATACTCCTCTTGCAGCATTCCTGTGTTTGTATCCCGCTGTGAGTATGTACGTCTTGTTACCCCCACGTCCGGTACGAGCTGCTTACCTCTGCGCTGTGCAACCTGTGAGTGTACTCTGCATGAGTATCTGTGCTCTCCTCATCCCTTATCCCTTACCCAAAATAAACCATCACGACTCACTGGCTTGTCCCTGGCTCTGATTGCCCGGCTCCCTAGAGCCGGATATGACAGTATATCGCAGCCAGAAGAGTTGCCGGCGGCCGTGAGTCGCTGTGGAAATGTACCTTTCTGTCCGGGTGTCAGCGCTGCTAGCATGCCGTTTCCCAGGAGTCACTTCCGGCGCCAGGGCGACGAGTTGAGGTCCATCTCGGAGGCTGTCGACGGGACATTCTTCACCCTGCACGACGCCTCCAACGCGAGACGCTGGCATCCGGGCCGTGCTGAGGAACTCCTGGACTGTCACCCTCACTCTCTGTACCATCTGGAGGACAGTGCCAGGATAGACGCTGCAGGTACACAGCGAGAGAAGCTCCACGGGGTGGATGGAAATCCCGGCAGGGAGTCGAAGTGGGCGACGTCTTTCCCCGCTTCGGAGTCCCGTTCCTGCCGCTATTCCAGTCCGGGAGTTTGCGCCAACCAGAGGACTTCCCCCGACCTGCGCCATGTCACTCGGGATTCCCTTCAAGGAGCCGCAGCTGACAGCAGTTATGTCTGGGGTCGAGTGGCTGTCGCGAGCTCCACTGTGTTTCCTGTCACCACCTTCAGGCATGTGGCGGCGGCAGTGAGGTTGATGGAGAGGACTTCAGGGCTACGAAGCTTTCCCGTGCTCGGCGCCTTCCTCGCCTCGATCTCCAATCTGGAGCGGCGAATCCTGGGTTTCCCCCTCGCTTCGTTCCCCGGGAATAGCCGCCATCACATCGCCGAGTCACCTCTGCACGAACCTCGTCCGGATCCAGTTCTGAGCCATCGTCAGGACAGTTCCTCCCACGCAGCTGTCACCTCTTCGCCTCGTCTGTGTGGAGATTCTACAGCCCCGTTCCCTGAGCCTCATTTCCCCGCTGTCATTCCTGGACATTCGGGCTGGCTCACCCCGGCTGTTTTCCCCTCCTCCTCGACGCGCTTCCTGACGCTGTGTGTGCCTGGAATCCGGCCTGGTGAGCTCTCTGCTGGAGACAACGCGAGCGATCCTCAGACGAATTCCCGGGGGGTCCTCCGTTATCGCCGGGCGGGGAGAGGAAGAAGCAGAATCCACTACAGCAGGCGATACTCAACCTCCAGGGGGCAGGCAAGTCATTGTTTTTTCACACCTGCTTAATGATTTGCTCTGTCACATCCCTGGAGGAGAGTTCAGGGTTCGCAGCTCCCTGAACTCTCCCCACCTGCTGTAACCTGTATTCCTAATCCCGCATCCTCTGTGTCTCTCTCCGCCGAGCGGTCCCCGGCTCCGGGTCAACGTGGTGGGATATGGAGAGGGCCTGTGGTTCCGCAGCTACATTGCGGACGGAGGAGGGGGACTGACTGCTGCGTGGAGTCTACGCCGACGACTGAGCGTCCCCGGGTCTCCACGGAGGAGCGGTTCGGTCCAGCGGGACGAGATTCTTCTGGCTTCACGCAGAGTGGATCGTCGGCGGGGTCACCGGAGCTGGAGGAATCTCAAGCTGCGCTGACCATCGTGCTGGCTGCGGGGCCCGACGCGGCTAGATGGGAGCCTGACAACGACCTGACGACGGATCCTGGATCTTCGCAGTCCTGGACGGCGTCAGAACCCGAGATCAGGCGAGTGCTCTCCTTTCTTTTCTCTCTTTACCTTTGAGCACTTCAGCCTATCTCCAGGGGAGACGAGCAGGGTGCAGCCGCCCGCTGCGTCTGAGCTCGTCTCGCCGGGTTCTGGCGCTGCCGGTGATCCTGATCCCGGTTCTGTTTTCTCTTCTGAGCCTTCTTCCAGGGTCACCGGCGAGGAGTTGCTGTTCCTCGTGGTGCTGGAGGGTCCGGGTTCAACGTTGGAGGTCGGTTCTGGTGCAGTGTCCAACGTGGGTTCGCCGAGACCCAATCGGGGTCCAACGTGGGTTCGCCTGAGGCCCGATCGGGGTCCGACGTGGGTGCTGCCCCAGTGTTGTCCAGGTCCGGTGAGGAGGTGGCCGTTTCCCTGCGGCCTGACGCCCGCCGCCCTCGTCATCGGCTCTCCCCAGAGCCTCTTCCACCGGGATCCGCTCTGATCCTTCGCCCGTCTCAACGGTCCTGGTGGTTGAGTGATGCGGGTCGACGACCCGACCCACAGAACTTTCGGTTCGGTGATCTGGTTCCCCCCACTGGTCTGTGTTTCCCTCTGGGCAGCCTGGTTCGGCTGCCGGTGGACTGGATTCCTGGGATCTGGGTCCGGAGTTCGCCGTCCGAACACTTCTCTTTCCCTGATTCGCCAACGGGACGATGGGCGGGGAGATCTCCGGAGCCATCTCGGCTATTTGTGGACTCTGCCTGCCATGTTCCTGGGTGTCACTTTTTCTTTTATCTTTGTGAAGGTCACTCGGGTGTAATATTTTGTCCTGTTGGTGGATTCGTTTTTATAGTGCTGTTTTCCATCGCTCATGCTCAGCATCTTACTTTTTGTGCCATGTTTTTAGCCTCGTTTTTTCATTGTAGTTATGTTTTGTTTCCTTTCAGACCATGCTCTGCAGTTATCCATTTATTCCAGTCACTTTCATTTCTTTAGGTGACTGTGGGTATTTATATATTCGTGTGTGTGGGTTTTTCTTTGCCTGCACTCAGTATTTCTTTTTTATGTCCTGTTTGTTCATTAGAGTCATGTGCCTTGTTTTCCGTAAAACCATGCTCTGTAATTGTCCATTTGTTCCAGTCACCTTCACTTTTCTTGGTGACTGTGTGTATGTACTTATATTGGTGCTGTGTATTGTTTCCCCTTTTTTTTTGACCATACTCAGCATTTTTGCCCTGTACCTTTTTGGTGGTTTTTTTTTTCCTTGCTCTGGGTCACGCATTGTTGGTACTCTCTGAGTAGTGTGTAACCGGCGTGCTGACCCAGTTCTTCTCCCCATCTGTACTTGGGTTAATTATTCCCTGTTTTGTCAGTGTTGTATTGGGTTTTTTTTTCCCGCTACCCTTACATTGCCCCATTGTGTTATCCTTCCCTGACTTCTTCCTCCGGTCCTGCCTCCCTTCCTCCCACCCTAGGTGGGGCGGGGGGGGGCCCTGGGATGTTCCTGGTCGTCAGGAGCCCGACCTTGAGGGGGGGCTCTGTCACCATGGGTTGAGAGACCGTCTCGGCACTCAGCCCATGTTTTCCCTCATCCCTGCTTCCCATTGAGCAGCGTCTCAGCAGGCTCCCAGCTGGCAGCATTATGGACGGCTGGGGCCAATTAGTCTTCATCAGCTGGGGCGCTGCCAATGAGGATAAATAGGAGCAGCCTCGATGACTCGGGGCTGCGACATAAACACATTGCTAAGCTGAAGCCCCTTCGTCTGGTGTCAGCTTATACTCCTCTTGCAGCATTCCTGTGTTTGTATCCCGCTGTGAGTATGTACGTCTTGTTACCCCCACGTCCGGTACGAGCTGCTTACCTCTGCGCTGTGCAACCTGTGAGTGTACCTCTGCATGAGTATCTGTGCTCTCCCATCCCTTATCCCTTACCCAAAATAAACCATCACGACTCACTGGCTTGTCCCTGGCTCTGATTGCCCGGCTCCCTAGAGCCGGATATGACACTTTTCACATTCCGGCTAAGCGCTTTGATCATGTGCATGTCGACTTGGTGGGTCCCCTTCCGTCGTCACAGGGGTGCACACACCTTTTGACGATGGATCGCACCACGCGTTGGCCGGACGCGGTTCCTCTGGCATCAACCACAGCGGAGGAAGTGGCGCGCGCGTTTTTAGCGGCTTGGGTAGCGCGTTTTGGAGTTCCGTCGGACGTAACTTCTGACAGAGGTCCTCAATTTGTTTCCAAACTCTGGTCATCGATGGCCCGCAGTCTAGGGGTAAAGATCCACCGCACCACCGCGTACAACCCCCAGGCTAACGGTTTATGCGAGCGTTTTCATAGGTCATTGAAAACGGCCCTCAGAGCGTCACTTACGGATACAAATTGGGTTGACAAACTACCATGGGTCTTATTGGGGTTGCGTTCTGCACCTAAGGAGGATTTACAAGCCTCCCCAGCTGAGTTAGTTTTTGCACAGCCTCTCCGTCTGCCCGGGGATTTTCTCCCCGATAATTCTGCGCCAGATTGTCCCCCCGTTCAGCTGTTGCAGAGCGGCACAGGATCAAACACGCTTCCTGGCCCGGTTCATCACAGTTTCCCACTTGTTTTTGTGCCGAAGGCTTTAAAAAATGCGGAGTTTGTTTTTGTGAGACATGATGCTTCTCGCCCCAACTTGCGCCCGCCTTACGATGGGCCGTTCAAGGTGCTGGAAACAGGAGAGAAGCATTTTTTTTGCTAGATTTGGGAGACAGACAAGAGTTGATTTGTGTAAACAGACTCAAACCTGCCTTTGTTTTGGCGGATGACGAAGTGCAGTTGGCGAGAGCCCCCCGTCGCGGCAGACCCCCTAGAAGGCATTCTACAGAACACCCACTGAGATTGACTAACAGTTCTAATCCACAGGAGGACGCTGCAGAAACAGCAAAGCCAGCTTTCAGCAGATACGGCAGGAGACTTAGAACTAGGCAACTGGTGGATTGATATGTAGTAATGTTATTATGTCATGTGTCTCTGGTTATATTTGTCCCATTTTAGATGTTTGGGGGGGTCATGTGGCACATATGTGGGTTACATATTTCTCCACAAGTGTATTGCTGTATGTTTATTGTTTGTTACACGTTTCATGGAACAAAAGGGACTGAGCCTCTGAGAGACAACAGGAAGAGGGTGAGATTTTGCCTTTGTTGCAGGGAGACTACCGGAGGGAGGTTCCGGGCCATGGGGACTAAAGGACAATGGTGTGAGATCAAAGGGGTTACTTTGTGGCTGGGATTAAGTACCATGGAACTGTATGTTTGATTAAACACCATGTGACTGCTGTTTCGTGCTCGGGGTATAAAACCCCAGGTGTAGGATGAAAACTTCCTCTTTCTTGCTTGAGATGGTTGGAGTATGTGATCTGTTAATAAAGCTGAATCTGAGGAATAAACTCAGCCTCATCCTTGACCACATTCTCCACAGTTTGTTAAATATTAGGTCTCTAACTCCCAAGTCTCTGTTAGTCCATGATCTGTTAATTGATCATCAGATTGATTTAATTTCCCTTACAGAGACTTGGTTAGGGCAAGAGGATTATGTTGGTTTAAATGAATCAACTCCCTCTGGTTATTTACACTGTCAAAATCCCAGAAGTTCTGGTCTTGGAGGAGGAGTAGCAACAATTTACCATTCCAAATTACTAGTTAATGTAAAGCAAAAAACAGGTTATAATTCCTTTGAGGGCCTGGTCCTCAGGATTGGGCATGGCAGAGCTCCAAGACAAAAACCACTGCTGAGCAAAAAGGACATAAAGGCTCGTCTCAGTTTTGCCAGAAAACATCTTGATGACCCTCAAATCTTTTGGGAAAATACTCTGTGGACTGACAAGACAAAAGTTGAACTTTTTGGAAGGTGTGTGTGTCCCATTACATCTGGCGTAAATGTAACAGCATTTCAGAAAAGGAACATCATACCAACAGTTAAATATGGTGGCGGTAGTGTGATGGTCTGGGGCTATTTTGCTGCTTCAGGACCTGGAAGACTTGCTGTGGTAAATGGAACCACAAATTCTGCTGTCTACCAAAAGATCCTGAAGGAGAATGTCTGACCATTTGTTCGTGACCTCAAGCTGAAGCGCACTTGGGTTGTGCAGCAGGACAATTATCTAAAACACACCAGCAAGTCCACCTCTGAATGAGTTAAGAAAAACAAAATGAAGACTTTGGAGTGGCCTAGTCAAAGTCCTAACCTGAATCTGATTGAGATGCTGCGGCATGACCTTAAAAAGGCGGTTCATGCTGGAAAACCCTCAAATGTGGCTGAATTACAACAATTAAACAATAAAAACTGCATTTTGTGTTTACTTGTGTTATCTTTGTCTAATATTTAAATTTGTTTGATGATATGAAACATTTAAGTGTGACAAACATACAAAAAAAAAAAAGAGAAATTAGGAAAGGGGCAAACACTTTTTCACACCACTACGTACGTCGGCCTCCGTCGGTCTATGATGACCATGGAAGAGAATCCTAAACGTCTACTCTGCTGGAACAGCACCGCCTGTGGCTGAACAGGCCAATGCGCGTTCTACCTTCCAGCGTGGAGATGACTGTGGATTTCAGGGACACCCTCCTTCATTCCCCCCACTCACCATCCTCAACAGCACAGTGTCCACTGTGGACTCTTTCAAGTTTCTGGGTACCACAATCTCCCGGAACCTGAAGTGGTCCTCCATATGACACTGTCCGGAAAAAGGCCCAGCAGAGTTGTTTTTTCTGCGTCAGCTCAAGAAATGTGATTTGCCTCAGGAGCTGCTGATTGTCTTCTACACCGCCATCATCCAATCTGTCCTCTGCTTTTCCATCACTGTCTGGATTGGATCTGCCACTAAACAGGACAAGACCAGACTGCAGCGGATCATTAAGTCTGCGGAGAGGATCATTGGTACCGACCTACCCTCCATTGAGAACTTATATCGGTCCATAACCAGGAAACGGGCGGGAAACATCTGTGGTGACCCATCACACCCCGGCCACAAACTGTTTGAACTTCTATCTTCTGGTCGTCGTTACAGATCACTGAAAGTCAAAACCACCCGTCACAGGAACAATTTCTTCCCTCAAGCCATCACTCTGATGAACTCCTAACATTCACCTAGTCCTACCTGTTGCTGTACTCATGACTTTTCATCCATTCTTACATTGCACATAACTCTCACACTGCTTTTTACTTCATTCACATTATATCACTGAATCTGAGTTCACATTGAAATACTGTGACTGTATATTTTTTCATATATTTCTGCAAAGTGGGGGATAGTCTGAGTAAATAACTGCATATATTCCTGTATATATTTGCATCCTTTTATAGAAACGTGGACAGACTGTAGTTTACTGTACATACTCTGTTGTCATTGAATCCTTATTTAAATCTTATTTAAATCCTCCACCTGAACAACGAGAGCAAGTTTTTAGCCAAAGTCAAATTCCTTGTATGTGTTGTGCATACTTGGCCAATAAAGCTGATTCTGATATATATGTGTGTGTGTGTGTGTGTGTGTAGCTGGCAGAGAGTAGCCAGACTCTGACGGAAAATTTCACGAAAAACCTGTATTCTAAAAAAAAGGACCAAAAAAATGTGTTTTCAGACAGAAAAAAAAAAAATGCCTGTTGTTTCCAAGGCAACCAGTAATCCATACTGGCAAAAGACACATTTGTGCAACAGTACAGCCTTGTGGTAGAAAAATAACACTGCAAAGACATCAAAGCCAAACCCGTCACCAGTCCACACCATCACTTGCAAACAAACCCACAAATGTCTGTAATATTTATATACAGCCGTGGACAAAATTGTTGGTACCCCTCTGTTAATGAAAGAAAAACCCACAATGGTCACAGAAATAACTTGAATCTGACAAAAGTGGTCATAAATAAAAATTATATGAAAATTAATCAATGAAAATCAGACAATGCTTTTGAATTGTGGTTCAACAGAATTACTTTAAAAAATAAACTCATGAAACAGGCCTGGACAAAAATGATGGTACCTCTAGAAAAGATTGAAAATAATGTGACCATAGGGACATGTTCAACCAAGATGTGTCCTCTAATTAACATCACAGGTGTCTACAAACTTGTAAACAGTCAGTCAGCCTATTTAAAGGGTGACAAGTAGTCACTGTGCTGTTTGGTGACATGGTGTGTATCACACCAAACATGGACCAGAGGAAGCAAAGGAGAGAGTTGTCTCAGGAGATTAGAAAGAAAATTATAGACAAGAATGTTAAAGGTAAAGGCTATAAGACCATCTCCAAGCAGCCTGATGTTCCTGTAACTACAGTTGCACATATTATTCAGAAATTTAAGATCCAACCTCCCTGGACATGGCCACAGGAGGAGACGGATAATACGAATGGTAACAAAAGAGCCCAGAACAACCTCTAAACACATTCATGGTGAACTCCAAGGTCAAGGTACATCAGTGTCAGATCGCACCATCCGTCATTGTTTGAGCCAAAGTGGACTTCATGGGAGACGACCAAGGAGGACACCACTGTTGAAAACAAATCATAAAAAAGCCAGACTGGAATTTGCCAAACTGCATGTTGACAAGCCACAAAGCTTCTGGAAGAATGTCCTATGGACAGACAAGACAAAACTGGAACTTTTTGGCAAGGCACATCAGCTCTATGTTCACAGACGCAAAAATGAAGCATACCAAGAAAAGAACACTGTCCCTACTGTGAAACATGGAGGAGGTTCTGTTATGTTCTGGGGCTGCTTTGCAGCATCTGGCACAGGGTGTCTTGAATCTGTGCAGGGTACAATGAAATCTCAAGACTATCAAAGTATTCTAGAGAGAAATGTGCTGTCCAGTGTCAGATAGCTTAGTTTCAGTTGCAGGTCATGGGTCTTGCAACAGGATAATGACCCAAAACACACAGCTAAAAACACCCAAGAATGGCTAAGAGCCAAACATTGGACTATTCTAAGAGCCATTCAGCATACGCAGCGGAGTGAAACAGGGCTGTGTACTTGCGCCAACCCTCTTTGGGATTTTCTTTGTTATGCTCCTGAGGCATGCCTTCAGCACAGCAACAGAGGGAATCTACCTGCACACAAGATCTGACGGCAGGCTTTTCAACCTCGCCCGCCTGAAAGCCAGAACCAAAGTACGCGAGGCTCTAATCAGAGACATGCTGTTCGCAGACGACGCTGCAGTCGCAACCCACACACAGCAGG
Source organism: Pholidichthys leucotaenia (assembly GCA_020510985.1). Taxonomy (NCBI): domain Eukaryota; kingdom Metazoa; phylum Chordata; class Actinopteri; order Cichliformes; family Pholidichthyidae; genus Pholidichthys; species Pholidichthys leucotaenia. The sequence continues at coordinate 278,778 of JAJAQF010000111.1, forward strand.
AGCTTCAGACCCTGATGGACCGCTTCTCCCAGGCATGCAAGGACTTCGGGCTTACATCAGCCTGA